>QFDD01001016.1:0-34967 GCA_006871305.1 Vachellia collinsii
TGATAAAATAATGGTTCAAGGATGAAACGCCACTGGGGAGAAATACACACATTTAATCTTTAGAAATATTTTGAATAAAATTGCTTCCAGTAAAAAAATGTATATACTTGGAACAAAAAATGTCCCCTATGCAAAAATGCTTTTTGGCAAATCTCCCAAATACCCAACAGAAAAGGACCTAATAAACCAACAAATATTGGATCTAATAAAATGAATTAATCTTTCACAATGTAACGAATCAAAGTTTGAAACTCTACTGTGTAAGATTCACACATTTAGTACTTGATAATATTTTGAATAGAATTATCTTTAATAAAAAGCAGGGTTCAAAAAACCATATCTAGCATTGAACCGGGTGAAATAGTGCTTGAAGGGTTAATGGGTCAGACTTTGTTCAAGCTAGAATTAGACCGACTATATTAAAATAATATCATTTACTAGATTATATTTTATTTTAAAAAATTAATAGATAAAACCTATAATATTATTTTATTTTACCTATATTTTAAATTTTTAGAGTTTAATTAAATATCAGTGATAGAAAAATTGGAATGAAATGAATTAATTTTATCTTATATCCTCATGCATAAATTTGTTTAAATAGAAAACAGAAAATTAAAGATTAATTTTGCTACTATATTTTTTAAAAAAATATTAATGAACCATATCATCATATTTCGATTCTCTTTTTTTATTGTTTATAGCTTTTTAATTTTTTTTAAAAAAGAAGGTGAACCAGTCATAGGTTCATATGCTTAACCAGACCAGATCACGGGCCAGTTCAGTGGCTTCCGGTCTAATTTTTTTTAACATTGATAAAAAGATACATATGATTAACAAAAAAAGCGGTGTATTGGACAATAACTCATACAAAATTATTTCAACAGGAACATTAAAAAAACAGGAGCCATAATTGATTATTTTGCCTCCACAGAGCCCATGATTTTCCAACATATTGTTTCAAGTAGTTATTACTGATTCCATTGGTATTCTACCATGCAACCTGATAAGTTGCCCATATATTTCTCGTGACAATTAACGTCAAAATCCCAGAATTTAAAGCTGCTCTCATCGTCTTGTTATTTCTCATTAAAATTAAATAATAGCGAAGGAGATTTAATTCCCTAAAATAAACCAAAAAGGGAAAATTAAAAATTAAAAAAAGGAAAGGGACAGTGTTTAGTTGCCATTTTAATACTTTCAATAATGCAAGGGACTCCCGTCAATTACTTCCCTTTTGTGGGTCATTCTGTGTTTTGTCTCGTATAAACATTTCAAGAGGCAAATGTCATTACTTGTCCATTAATATTTCTCTAATCTCTCAAATGATTAAGATTTTTTTCCATCCGCGATTATTGATCGTGTGTGTATATATATATATAGCAGACTTCAATTTCAACATCTAGTGCACTGCATAATATACAGTGTGTGTGTGTGTGTGTGTTTATACGTATATCTTATATATAGAGAGCACATTCTTGCAGAATATTCCATCTGTTTCTTAGTATTTATTGATTATACAAGGTTTCAGGATATTATTAATTAGTAATATGACAAAAAAATACTTTTATTTTTTTAGCATGCTCTTATTTTATTTCACTAACTAATAATGTCTTGGATTTATAAAAATAGTAAAGTATAATAATGAAATACTTAAATACCACCCATGTCCTTCATGTAAAAGCCAAAAAACTTTTTAGAAAATTAAGAAGGTGAAATACACTACTCAAAAATATTCATATTTATTATTTTTCAAGCTAATTTATCTGACTAATAAATTGATATATAATTATATACATGAATAAATACTTTTAAGTTATATATTTAGATTTCCCAACCTCTCAAAAAAATCATCTAACTCTTATATTAAGGACTAGAGTTAGTAACAATTAATGTTAATCATGAAATTTTAAGAAAGAGACATAGATAAGAAAAGTAAAATTAACAAGTAAAAAAATATTTATTTGAAAATTAAAAAGTAAAATTATTCCAAGTGATAAGAGAGTATGAGTATTCAAATTCAAGTCATTTTTTTTATCAATACAATTTTAAATATGGTCTTTTCTCTTAATTTCCCTTTTTTATTTACATCTCTTTTAAAATTTTATGATAACATGAATTTTTATTTTCCAAGTAAAAAATTAATTATTTTTCTTGTAAAAAAGAAGAAGAAGAAGTATATATATGACCCGTTAGATTTTATTATCTATTTTTTATGTTTCCAAAACAAGTATCAAGTTTTGAAAACAAAATAGTTTAAAATAAACATGTTTGCATCATTATTTTAACGAATGTTTGTTATTAATCTAAATATATTGCTTTCGGTCTCTTCTCTAATCATATACAACAACAAAAAATGTTCTATTTTTTTTTCATTTTTATCCAAACAACTTGTTTATGTATTTTGTTTTATATATATAACTCAGATTATTCCTATGTCATTTTGGACTTCCTCCTTATGCCCATGCCCTAAGATCACTTACCATGTCAACTAACAAATTGTTCCTTTTCTTTTCGTTTTTTTAGAACACGTAATAAAATCACCATTTTAAACAGGTATTTCTGTTTTTTTTAAACTGTTCTGGAAACAGAAAATTAAACAGTTGCATATTACATTTTTTTCAAAACCATCTCTAAGTATATATATTGTTGAACACCAAAACTTGTAACTAGAAATGAAATAACGATTCTGGACCATTGATTCACTCGTCTATATTGGTATCTTCCTTTTAGCTAGCTGGCTACTTCAATGCTGGAACACGAAACACATGGAATGGTCCACCACACTCAATTATTCGTACACCCTTCTTTACAAAACCACACACACATATATAGTCTACATTTTTTTCGTTAAAATTAAAAAACACACCTTACCGATTTTTGTTTAAAAAAAAAACAGTTGAAGCATTTATTATAATCTATCTATAATATAATTTATTGTATTTTGGCCCTTTACCAAGTGTATAATTGTGTGTGTGTGTGTACATACTGAACAGATATTTACAAAAAGAAAAAAAAGCTATAAAACACGAACCATATATATAAAGGTGAGAAATTTAATGTACAATTTTTGTTGTCCTTGGAAGTGAAACAGTGGAGGAAGAAGAAAAATGAGAGGAGTGGTGGACCATTCAAGCTGAAGAGTTCACGCCTACGCAAGATTTGCACTACTCTTTCTTCACGTGGTCCTTCCTCTATGTCTTTTTCCCTTTTGTATATATAGAAGACGATCATATGAGATGCTGTTAAATATTAAATATTTATATCTTTTTTTTTTCATTTATAAATATAGGTATTATCATATTGATTGCAAATCATATATGAGATATTATCAGACAGCTAAATATATACATATTTTTTAATGGAGATTCGCACATTGTGAGAGCCTAAATCATTGCACCATACCCAACCCTTTTTGGTAATGTGTTGTCGCGGGAATTTAAGTATTATTTTATCACGTTGTAAGAAACTAACTCTTTCCATTAGAATAAATAATAGTTGGTGTTTTAAAGTTATAATTTATTTAGTTTCTATAATCTGATCAATTAATCAATTGAGTCTAATATTAAAAGATGGAGAAATTCTATTTTTTTTATAAAAAACATATAGGGATACCCTTAATAAGTAAAAATGTTTATGCTCAGACTAAATGAATAACTTCTTGCCAAATAAAGAAAACTAAATGAGTCCCTGTACACGAATTATGGACAACAACTACTCTGTACAAAAGATTTTTCCACCTTTTAAAAAAAAAATTGGTTGGTAAATATATATATTATTGTATTGATCATTTCATCATTTTTATTGGTTTCCCTCTTATGCATATGATTCTAAGGTAAAATGTCCAAGTAATTTTTAAGTGAACTACAATTTATTGATCCCATAAAACCACAGTTCAAAATTTCATCCTTTTTTTTTCCGCCATCTTCAAAATTAAATCAAATTATATATCAATGTCTTGAAAAAATAATGCACGTTATATGTCATTAATATCTTCTCGTACAACATTTTATACAACTCATTCACCACCATGAATACCCTAGCCCTTCATTAAATAAGTACAGCTGTAATTTTGTGCTAGCCATTAAAAAATAAATAATATCAGATTTTTTGACAAATAAGTAATATTAATATAAATTTAAGATCTGTCATCTGAGTCCGTTGAAACTTAAAAGTAAGTCCCCCAATTTTTTTCAAAATAGGGGTATAATTTAAATCAAGTACTAAAATATAATATTCATAATTTATTAAGCGATTGTTTCATTTTTCTTAAAAGAATTAAATCGATAACCAATCAAATACTAAAGTACTAAATGTACTATCATTTTTATCTTGCATAAATAAATGCCTTTATATAATTTCGTTCACTCCACACACACACACACAAAATAAAGAAAAAGAAAAGAAGCGAAAAAGGCGACACGTGTCAGAAATGCAGAGACACCGTAAATTTGATGATATAGGAGTGAAATCGATATTTAGAATAAGTTAAGGTCCTTTCAATATAAATTCCATAAAATTAAGGCTTCACTTGCAATTATCCCAAAGTCCCAAAGATATTTTTCACGTCATGTTACTTCATGTGGGAACATCATTTTTCCTATAAACTTATAACATTCATGGAAATTAATTAATCAATGAATGCTGTAAAAGTTGTTGCTACGTGTCAGCATATCTTAATTTAAAAGCAGAAACCAAATATTACAATTAAAACTAAAAAATATATACTTAATTTAATAAAATATATACCTAATCATTTTTTTCCTTAAAAAAACTCAGCTTCACTCCCACAAGTCCATAATCATACAAGCAGAAGCAGAATGGAAAAAAGAGTTGAGTGGCTGCGTGGTATGAATTTAGTAATGATTATTAATAGATAAGATGTTTGAAAATGAAATTTTATTAATTTATTCACATTATAAAGAAAATCCAAAACCCAAATTAAACTAATAAGAGTCCCACAGAAATGGCTCGAAACCTGAGTCTCTGTACTCGGCGCCAGCTAGGAGCCACAGCGAGGAGTAATGAAACTCATCGGCGCCGCCGCCACTGCCACTGTGATTTAAGATATCGGGTAGGTTGAAGAACGTGTCATCAGTGTCCGTCGACGGCGAACTTGACGACATCGGTGTAGCGTCATCGGCTTGCATGATGACGTCGGACTCGGGTTCGGGTCCTTGAAGGTTTATGTGGTAATTGTTGGTGGCGGCCTTAGCGGCAGCGGCTTGAACATCCTTTGGAGAGTTACTTGCCGGCCGAGGAAGCACGGCTGCTAGCTCCGGGAAGTTGAGGAAAGCGGAGGTGCCTTTGATGGTGAGAGCAGCGACGTCGTGAGCTCGAGCCGCCATTTCTGCAGTCGGGAAAGTTCCGAGCCAAATTCTGGATTTCTTTCTGGGTTCTCTGATTTCGGAAACCCATTTCCCCCATTGACGCATACGCACGCCTCTGTAAGTTGGGTGCTTACCGTCCTTGTCTGTGGTCTTGTTATTACTGGTCTTCTTCATCATCATCATCATCATCTTCTTCTTCTTCTTCATCTTCTCTTCTTTGTCATGAGCTTCTTGAGCTTCGTGGTGCGCATTAATGGCTTCCGTGGCGCCACCGGAGGAGGAGGATGAGGAGGAGGAGGAGGGAGGGGTTAGTTGAAGTTGAGTGTGAAGGAGAGTTTCTGGTTCTTGTTGCTGTGCTTCCATGGATGGAATTGAAGAAGAAGAGGAAGGAACGAAAAAGTGTGGCGAGGAAGAATTGAATTGGTGTTGGTTGAGCTGTGAGCTACTTCTTATATTAATTCTTTTTCTTGTTCTCTCACAAAATTCTAAAAGAGATGGGTCCATCCCCTTAAACGACAATTAAACACGTCACTCTAGTTTTTTTTCAAAAATAAAATATTCAAGTTGAAATTTTTGCATTAATAATTGACAGAACTGTTCTTCCAGGGGTTCATCCTGTGTTTTTATATTAGTTTATTATAATTGATTGAAAATTTTTATCTCAGTTTATCTGAAACTATTTTTCTAAATGATTTTCACTGTTTGCCACTTCATAAAGAGTCAAAGTTCCGATTCACATTTATCCAAAAAGAGTTACAAGACCGTTGTTCAAAGTTTAGCTTCTAAATAAACATTAGAGGAAGGCACGCTAGAAAGAAGCTTCAAACCCATTGTTCAAATTCTAACTTAAAATGTGTAGACTAGATTGCAATTTTCATTTATATTAATTTTAATTAACCAATGACATTATATTTCACAAAAAATAATTCCTCCTTAATCTTATTTTAAATATAAATAAGTCTTAGCTCCTAACCGTGGTAAACCTCCAGGAAATTTATTTTTTTAAAATAATTAATTGAATTTATAAGAACAAATTAATCATTCAAAAAAGTAGTAAAACATAATAAACAGGGGAAAATATATCATATATTTATGATTTTTGTACTATAGTACGATTTTCTGTACTTTTTTCCAAAAAATTAATCAAGTATAAAATATTCCGACATCAAGAAAATATTTTGATAACTACTGAATCCATGATTGTGGTTGATTTTTCCTTTTGTGAGTAATGATAGATAATTTTATGAATATTTGGCTCCCTTTCAGAAGTGCTTCTAGAAATACTTCTATGTAAATCGAAACAAAACTCATTTCACATACTTATCTTAAATTATGTACAATCACTTTTTAAAATTTATTCCCAAACGTAGACTTAGTTATACGTTAACTCTTGTTAATACTATATACATAATAATAAATAAGTAAAATAGATTCTTTTATTTTAAAAATAATACTTTGATTATTGAATTTTGAACACTAAAAACTACGATAATAAATTTGCACTATGCATCTGCATAGGAACAACTTGGCTCGCCTAGGAAATTAGAATTTGTAAAATCTACATTTTAGTTCTCTTCAATTTTAAATAATATGTATCCAATTCTCTTGATTTAATTTTAAAAGTGCTTTATAGTAATGAAATTGCATTAAAAGAATTGCTTATACATAACGTTAGGCTAACTTAGGATCAATAAGTGTTTAGCTTTTAGGGATACTACATAAGCTTTGCAACTCAGCAACAGCTAGCTATATAACTTAGGATAGTATTTATCATCTTCTCCATTTGATCAAACAAATTTATAACCTTTTCTTATATGTCACCAGACTATTATAATATTTGATACTAGTCGTTTATCAAACATTCGTAATCAATTAAAAAATTACTTTTATGTAAGTTGAGATAAAAAATTTCTCACATATTTATCTTAAATTGCATAAAATCACTTAAAAAACCTAAACCTCAGGTTTCTATTAGATAACCAGTGCTTGTACGTTTTCACACTGTCTTTCATTATAAAATAGTTTTTTTAAGCACATGTATTTTTATGTTGGAGGCACTATTGCTTGAAGCACTACTAGACACTTAATATGGGTAAATCGCTCAACAGAAATTTAAACATTGATTTATTACATTATGAGATACTAGTTTCTTCTGTTGATCAAACCCTCTGTTAGTAAAACACTTGATATTTGTAAAAGTGTTAATATAATTTTTAGCCATTCAAATCTGCTCTCACTTTGTTTTTTGCTCAAATTTAAAACTAATTATTTTGATCTTTCAAATTTCGTTATATTTAAAATACTGATCTCTATAATCTAATAAGAATTGTATGTTAGGGCTGGCAAAAAAAGAAATGGCTTGTTAGCACGAAGATTATTAAGTGGGTAGGGGGAAAAAGGTCAAAATGACGTCTAAATCACGAAATGTTTTTTAAGGGGGACATAAATTTTTTACATGAACAGGAAAAAGAAGTAAAAAGGTTTTGGACTGTCAAAGGCAAAAGTGTCAAATACATAGATCTTCCAAGTTGGTGCTCCATTATCTTATCCACCAAACTTTTAAATTAAACTTCGAAGTTGATTGATTAATGAGATCGACCCACGTTATTGCATCTAGCGATAAGATTAATCCCTTACTGTGTTATAAATCAAAATTCAATTTTCTGTTAAAAAATATATCCACATTTAATATGTAACATTAACTTTGACATGAATATTTTCAATAAAAATTAGATGTACATAGGAAAAATAACAAGGATGGTGCATTATTTGTATGACCTAGTTAGGAGTGTGAAACGATTTTTTAATGTTTTTGAAGTCTCCGCCAAAAAAAAAAAAAGGTTTGAAGTCAGTAATTACCATATTTTTTTTTATCTTTTTACTCAAAATATGCAGAAAAAGTATACTCTCGTGATATCTTCTTTATTAAAAAAAATGCCACTTTTGCTCTTAAATATAAGGGTTAGTCATGAGGATTATTTTGATCTTAAATATAAAATTTCAATTCATTTTATCTCTTAAATTTATAATTTTTCTCTAAATTATTCATATTGGTTGAAGATAGCATGTTTTCATCAAGAGCTAATTATGAATTATGATACATATGATTCTAAAGGATATTTTAGCAAAAATAACTAATACTTGTTATAAATAAATAATTTAAACTAATTCTCTTAATATCCATAAGTTATTTATTTACTTATCTCATACATTTTGTATAGGATAATAAATAAGTTATCGTATTGTTTATTACCCTTAAAATGTTAAATATGATAGTCTGTTAGAATTTTTATGATTATATAGAAAAATATAAATTACATCGTACTTTCTTAATTTAAACAAAATACATATTATTACGAAGTTTGAATGATAGAATTTGATCTCTTATCATGACATGGATTTATTAACGTAACAAATGAGGACATAAATAATAGCTTCCTCACAATTAAACTTAACCATTTGATCCCGTTGAAACTTGGGTGGAATTTAAAAAAGCAATATAAAAATATTTTTTTCAAAAATAAAGAACACTTTGTGTATTTATGAATGAAAATTATAAGCAATACTATATCAATAAGTATTGTTTTAGTTAAAAGGGTTATGAATTTATTATCTGTATTAATGAAAAAGGAAATTATGAATTTAGTTGTTATAGTTTCTTTATTATACATTATGATGTTATAAATGCATAATAATAATTATACTATAAAACAAAAATGGTATATTTATTTTTTATAATATAAAAATAAAAGAAAGGGGCATGAAGAGAGTTAGGTGTGAAGTCTGGGTCTGAAACAGTGAGACGTGTTGGGTATAGGAACAACACAAATGTGAAGCTGTTGGATGATTAAAGGTGCATGTACCCCAAGTACAGATATGCAACTCTCACCTCCTTCAACTATTTAATTTTATCTTAAAATTTAATAACTTTTAAATTTTTTTATTTTATATTTTTTTAATATACAATATATCATATGAAAATAAAATCAACATAATAATAAAAAAGGATAAAATAATATATTGATATAAAAAATTTAGTAATAAAACTTGTAAATATGATTAAAAATTCAAAACGAACCTCTTCTCTACGTTATAAATGGGTAATAGTAGTTTTCCTGTTAATCACTTCATTTATTACCCAGCTCAACCTCATGCCTTCCCCTAAAAAAGAAACTCATGTCTTTTGTCTTTAATGCTCCTCTTTCTTTAATTCTGTCCATAAGGAAGAAAGAGAGTGTTTTTTTATTTTATTTATAAGTTATATAATTGAATTTTTATACCAATGTACAACTTCATCATTGGTTTATGATTGTGTTGATTCTTTTTTTTTTTGTTACATAAAATTCAGGTGATGTGGGTTTAAAGACTCACCAATGTTAGGATTCAGATGAGTTGGGTTTAATGGCTTACCAAATTCAAGGCATATTTTTTTTTTTTTAATCTTGGAGAGTGTTTATAGAAACAATTAGAGATCACTTAACAATGGAGTTATCACATTAATAATGTGATTTGAACTCATAATCTTATATGTTATGATTCAACTCTTTATCACCTAGACTAACTTTTATTGACATTATTGTGTTGATTTTGTACTCTTGGAATATAACGTACTCTTTCTAGTCCACAAGATAAATTACTTGTAGCGAAATTTTTTTATCAACAATATAAGTTACTTGGAGAGAGAGTAATTAATTCTTGAGTGGTAATTTAAATATGACTTTTTATATTTTCTCTCTCTCATAAGTTAACTACCATTTTTTAAATCTAACTAATTAGTTAAAATGATTTATATTATGGATGGAAGGGAATACATTAAGTAGGAGTAAAATTAGAAAGTTACTAAACTTTGAGATAAATTTAATAATATTTAATATTTTATTATTTCCAAAATAAATTATAAATAACACTTGGAAAGTTTTTGCCATACACTGATTCCTTTTGGCTATTCATGATATTACTTCATCCCTCTCATTTTTTTATGTAGCTATTTGATCTGCACATATATTTAAGTATTATCGGATATAATTGAAAGTGTTAAGTGATTTTTTAATATAATTGTGTATCCTAACAAAGTTTATTAACTAAAATTTGAGGTATGCATTTTTTAAAATGCAGTTATAAATTTTCAGGAATGTCCCTTCAATAAATATAAACATTGAGATAGAAGTAGGGGCTGTTTGTTTCTGTTCTTTTTTTTTTCAAATTTTTTTATGAAATTATTTTTAGAAACATGTTTTAAAAAGAAAAACAAAAAATCTATTGGGATAATTGTTTTACGAATTAAATTTGAAGAACAAAGAGTGAAGTTTTGATGATACCTCAAGTTTTTAAATGGAGAAAATGCTAGCTAGTGGAGAATGAATAGTTTCCCAATTTTCCCAAATGAAAACTAAGAAATACAAAAAAAAACTAAAAATTGTTTTTGCTTTTTAGTTTTTAAAAACAAGTTTCTGTTTTTTGTTTTTAAAAATAACTTTTTGAAAACAAAACATCAAATAAATTTTTTATCTTCTTATTTTTTTAAAAAAACTGTTTTTAAAAGCATGGTCGTTGTGTTTCGAAATTTAAATAATTAAAGTCAATCTTGGAATAATATCATCAATGAAATCTCCCCCCCCCCAAAAAAAATATCTTGCATTTTGAAACATCTTGACCCTCATGAAATGGAGCGAACCTATTCTATAAAATGTGAAACATGAATCGTGTTATCTATAATTTATATATAGGTCAGACTTAAACTAAGAAAAACCCGTGACAAATTATATTGAATGCCAAGCTTAGGCTAACTTAGCTTGTTAAAATACAAGCTTGACCTGATATGATATATTTCTAGCTTTCTACCCTAATTGGTGGATTTAGTCGGGGATAACTCTTTCAAATTAAAGAACTCTCTTTAGAATAAGTGATTTTTCAAGTCATTGGTTTATCCGTGTCATAGATCTCATTTTGCCCTCGCCAACCGATCATGTTCTTCATAACATATTGAATGAGATATATATCAGAAGAAAATAATTATCACGTGAAACTTTAATTTACTTTTTTATAAATTGTCTATTTAACTAGACATTTGATTGTAGGCTTAATTGGGTTAACGTAGGTTTCATGGCTACGTGAAACCTGAAAAGACAATCTATATTAAACATATGATGGTAGGCTTAACGTGGTAGACCCCAAATAATAATAATGGTAATTACAGAAAAGGACTAAAGTTGGTTTGCTTAACCAGACCATGCGAGGAGACTTGACCCTAACGGTTATATTTATCTCAATGTTAAAAAAACACATGAAGTAAGATAAAACTTTTTCTACACGTTTAATATAATAATATTGACATATGATATATTAGTACCCTCTTGCAACTCAACAGACATCAAATTCCCTCTTTGAGCTTTCTCAAAGTACGATATTGTAAGTTCGAACTCTTTATAAATAATATCTTAAGTTCATGAGTTATGAACAAAATTGGGCGTTGGATATATAATAATTATGGTTGTTAATCACATATAGTTACTTAATCAATGTATGTCTATACCACTTCCATGGTTATTGTAAGTTAATTGTGGGAAAAAAGTTTGGTTCTGAATATAAATTACTTTAAGGGTTATCAATGTCCTTTTTCAATTTTATCTTTATTTGAATTATGTTGGAAAGATGGAAAGAAGAGAGAGATGTAAGAATTATTTGTAATTGGGGAGAAAAAATTTAATCAAGGACAATTTACTAAATTTTATCAAGTTAACATATGTTTAATGATTCAAGTATTATTCCTATTGGTAATGGTACGTGAGAATAAATTACAAGTAACTTATAATAAAGACTAAATTGGTATTAAATATTGAGATGCGTGTATTAATTTACTTCGGTTAATTAACCAAAGTTAATTAATATCCGACATTAGTATATCAAGTCACTTTTCACTGCCTCACAACAATTAAGAAAAAATGACGTACTCCTTAAATTTGTCATAAATTGAAATATTCAACTTTTTTTCATTAATTTTTTCATAGCGTTGCCCATATTCAAATACATCCCATGTCACTGCATTTTCTAGATATCCAATGTATACCATAAATAATAGAGGTATAATTGGAAAATACTGATTCGGTCTTATTGTAAGAGCCACTTAACTAATTTGAATATGTTAAGAAAATTAAGCAACTTAGTTAATTGTAATAATCATGATGTGATCTCCTTAAAATATCATTGTGTAATAAATGCCTTGTAACTATTTGAATTTGATTGCAACTATTATTGTTGAGGGAGTATGGGTAAGGTAATTTGGGAAATGTGGGAGAATAAATTGGGTCTTATATTTAAGTGTTGAGGGAGTATGGATAACGTAGTTTGGGAAATGTGGGACAATAAATAGGGGTCTTATATTTTGACTGTTTGGTAAAGAATCAAAATATTTAGAACTTATATTTAATACCAATGAATTAAAAATCGGATCGAACAAGTTGATTGGGAACTGGTGACCTAGTCACTTGATCTATATGGTCCACTCACTAACCCTTGATTTTCTGGCCCGAAGTGAACAGGTATGACTCGGGGGATAAACCGGTCCCTAACTCGGGGTGATCTGAGGCAAACCAGTAGTAACCCAGGTTAGGCCAATTTTTTTAAAAAAAGATTGATTTTTTTTAGTGAACTTATACTACATTTAACTGGATTTATTGCTTTAGTTTATCATTATATTAATAATTTCTTACTTTTATTTTTTGGATTACTAAATCAAACTACCACTAATTATTAGTGATTTTATTTTAGTGCTTCATTATTTTATTATTTTGTAGCTTTTGAATGAATTTAAAAATAAACTTCTATTTTCAATATTATATTTTATTATTTCTACAATCAAATAGTTGTGTTAGACATGTATACATCAAAATATTGTGTATTTAATATCCTTTTTATTTAAATATCATGATATTAACTTGCTCATAATTAAATATGAGTATTTTTTATTAAATTATACAATTTTGATATGACCGGTCTGACTCATAGGTTGACCCCAATCTGACACACTACCTTAATCGGTTTAGAGCCCGGTACAGTTTTTAATACTTTGCTTAAGATTGAATGAGTAATAATTAATAACTTTTTAAGTGATTTGTATTATGAATCAAATATTTTTAAATTAGTTCTTATATTTTGGACTAAATGGAGTATTCATATTGGTTTTTACCTTTTATTAAATCTGTCTTCTATTTTAATTTTTTGACTTTGGTCTAGTTTGCTTAATGTAATAAAAGCACATTTATATTGAAATAAAACTTATTTAATATAAACTGTAAATCATGATAAAAAAGTAATTTTTGCTGTTAATCTAAACATACCATTTGTCTATATTAAATAAGGTTTTGAAAAATACAAAAAAGCATGTTTAAAGATTAATTATAGGAGTAAAATTAACAAATAAACATTAATCACTGTCTTAGTAACTTATATTTTATGAATCATATAATTCATCTTTAAGATAACCGATATTACTAACAAAGCTTTTGAGGATTTTTCCCCACAATTTATACTAATACAAGTAGTAAAATATATTTTGAGATTAATTTAGAAACTTCGAGCTTGAAAGAGGTTATATTTAAAACTTCCCAATTTCTAGAAGTTCCAAAACGAATATTAGATATAATTTCTTTTTTAATAATGAATATAATTTCCTTAAGACGTCTTAACTTAAGTTCGGCTCGGGTATGGAAGAGATCACTTTATATCAACGATGAGGAGCTAAATTATATTCTTACATAATGTGACTCTTCATTTGAGACTTATTTAAAGGAGATTATGCATGCCAATTTATTTAAATGTATTTAAAGGAGATCATGCAGGCCAATTTTTTTAAATGTATCTATTTACTAACAATAGTTTCTTTTAACAAAATTTACTATTGGTTTGTTTAAGTGGTATAATATTTATTCCTCATAATTAAATAAATCATTAAATTCGAGTCTTATGCATAAATAAAATAATCACAGATGGGACGGGCCTTATGTGGCTCCAGCTAGAAGCCTCAAACCTATTGGTATTATCGAAAAATATTCATCTATTTGTTAATTGCTAATACTTAATTAACTAAAGTGATATTTGTCTGTTTCTAGTCTTAATAACATGATATTTGTTTAGAATAAATAATTATTCTAAAAATATACCAAAAATTTGTAATTTTATTTTTTATAATCATTCCATATACACTGTCTCTACTAAAATTAAAAGAAAAGTAATAATTCAAAATTCTGAGAAAACAACATGACATATTCTTATTTTTCGGCAATAAAGAATTTTGTATGACATATCAAATCATCTGTACTTATCACAACTATTGTAAGAAGCTAATAATAATAATAATAATAATAATAATAATAATAATAATAATAATAATAACCATCATCATCATCATCTAAATACTAAAAATCTAAAAGCTTGCATTATATATTGCATGATCTTGATTGGAAATATATTTATGCATTTTTTTGGATCATATTAACCACTAAATATTTTAGGGTATAATCACTTTTGTAAAGGAATGCATTGTCTGCTTTTGTCTCATGCTAATAAAGTGATAATCCAATCTCTAACAACCCAAAACCCATCCTTATCTTCATCCCCTTAACCCCATAATTAAACCATTTCACTAATTCCACTTTAATTACGTCACCTCATTTTTTCTTCTTCTTCCTTCCTTATTTATACTTTATGTGACTTCTTCTCTCGGCCCTTCTTTTAGCTACATGATTCCTTAGAATAATTCTAAACTGAAAAAAGAAAAAATTGTTGAAAACCCCCCATCACAAAATTTATTTTCCATCTAAAATTTGTCTTCTGTTCCATGCATAACTGAAAATGAGTTACACGCGCAAGGCTGCAAAAACGTTTGAGGATCTAGGTTATTCAATATGTTTGATTAATAAATTTTGTGATAGGGGATTTTTTAATAGTTTTGCCAAAAACACAAACCACTGGACTTATATTAATTTTCACAAACGATATAATCATAGCAAGTTATATCTAGATGACTAATTTGCAGATAACAATAAAATTAGTTAACTTAATTATTTATAATTAATGTATGTTGATTTTTCTAAAATATCTTTTTTAATTAAGTGCCTTGTAACCACCATTTGATGAAAACCCAAGTTAAAGGGACACTTTAAAGAATTTGTTATAAATTTAGAAGATAAAATTGATTGGAATCTTATATAAAACAAATTACCATTTAATTCTTATATTTAGAATCAAATTTAATTCTTATATTTAGAATCGAATGTGGTAATTTATGGTTTAAAATTTATAGTCATAATTAGTTCACACACATATCTAGGTCAAATACGGTCAAGTACATGTATAGATTATGCGGCTCATATTTTAGACTTTAAATAATATCAGCAGTATTAGTAGGTGAATATAGTTTCTTATATTATATATTGATATACATATACTAGTAATAAATTCATAGGGAGTAATTTACGAGTCATAATTAATATCAGGATTGGAGAGATGTTTGGCTTGGGTGTTTATTCTTTTCTGTTTTGAGGCTGCCAAAATATATTATTCGTATCACGTGATGCAGCTAGCAAGATCATAGATTGATTTCAAATTTTTTTTTTCATAGATTAAGTCAATTATTGTTGCTTTAATCATCATAGTTTTAGACATACTTGGAATCTAAACTCTTCGTTGATGACTCGAACCACTTTTTACTAACCTGAGTGTTTGGTAAAAGGAAAGCAAAAGTTTTTCTTTCTAGAAAACAAGCATAATATATATATATATAATATTTATTATCCTTAGTAATTTTTTGTGTGTGCATAGGTACATAAAATATTTTTGTCAAACCAAGTTATTTTTTAGATTTTTTTTTTTGTATTTCCATGTCTTCAATCAATGTCATTTTGTTTGTATAGTTTTTTTTTTTTTTGAGAAAATCACTCCCACCTGTTACTCAACAATTTAAAATAAAAAATTTCTTTAATGTTTTGAATATGTTTGTATTAGCTTTTGAGAATCACGTTCATATAAGTAGAAACAAATCTCTTTTTATATATTTACCTGATAGACTGTAACTTATATTAAAAAAGTAATTTTTACCGCTAATTCAAACAATCATATAATCAGATCACTCTAAAAATATCATGTCCTTTGATTGTAAATAACTTTATGTATATTTATTAAAATGCCCTTGAAAAAAATCTTCTATCCCCATGATCGCTGGAGGCCCCATTTTTGGCCCCACAAGATCGTCGGAGCCACCGCAAGTAGGATGTGGCCAAGTGGACAAGATGGCAATAAGCACTTTAATCTTGGTAATTAACAGACCTAAGGTTTAAATCTGACCAAAGTCACTTTTCAATTATTTGTTGTGGGGGCTGCAATGACTTTGAGGGGAGATTTGTTAAGTTAAGGATATTTTTGTAAACGTACACTAAATTTATTTGCAACTAAAAGATAAGGAACTGTTCAGAAAATTAATCGCCTATTTTTAAATAATTTATAGAAGACGTTAAAATTTATAAAACTACCTTTAAAAACATAAAAAAAAAGTTATTTAAATTTCAAGAAAAAAGATTGCAGCTCATCTTCAGCCCTGCGCAGTTATATAACATATACTCTTTGCTGAATTTTTTTAAACATAATTTTTATTATGAGTATTTTCTTTATTATAATGATGATAATTATTATTATTATAATATACAATTGTTGGACAAAAAGGAACTAACAAGTTGGTTTGATCAAATTCTTGAGATTGGCCATACCAAACTACTCGGACCCTAATTGTATCAATTAATTGATTCTGAATAATGGCTTATGAAAATTGAAAATGGTGTCAAATCTAAGTCAATTATATTGAGTTGGCCAACACCAAAGAATTAGTTGTTTGTCTTAAATATGCTCAACTGTTTTTTTGATTAGTCTCATCATCAATCAAATGGCTATGGATATTTAAAATTGTTGGTTGTAGCTGCTAAATTGTCAGTTAATCCAAAAATAAGTAAATAAATAAAAAAAAGTGAATGAATTTAAATAATAATCAAACTCAAAAAAAACCTCAATTCCACACACCAGTAAACCTTAATTTCATGGGCCTTAATTTAGTCTTACAAGCTCATTTATATGAAAGATGAACACATAACACTCACTTTTCATGAAACAGGTTTTTGGCCTTTTAAATCTCTAGTTTGGATTTGGACCCTCTTTTAATTTTTTTTCTCATTTTCTTTCTTCTCTCTCTATCCCTACCATTGGATCAATAAATGGACGGTTGGGATTAAATGTTTTATAAAATCATTATTTTGTTCTATTTTCAAGTAATCTAGGGTTGTAAATCATCTAAATGAAATTTTAACGTATTAAATTTATTTATATATTTATTTATGTAATATTATAATCATAATTTTAAAAATTATTAAGTATCAACCGTTATTTTGTTGATAGATGGGATGAGGAGAGAGAGAAGAAGAGAAAAATAAAGATGAGATATCTTTATTCTTTTGTCGGAGTTGGTCCGAATATGAAAATACCTAGAGAGAGTTATTCTAAATTAGGCTTGCAAGATTATCAACTAATTAGATAATGGGTTAAGGTATAATTTTAGTAACTAAGTTTTTTATTTGAGGTGTTTGGCATAATTAAATTTTGAAATATATAAAACTATAGACAATATTTTAAAAATGATGTAATTTTATCAACTCTATTAACACAAATCTATATAATAAAGTTAAAGGGAGAGCAAGTGGATCACATGTAAAAAAAAAAGACAGATGAGATCAATTTAATATAATTAATAAATTTTTTTATTTTTTTAAAAGATCGTGTTTAATTTTACACAGTTCAATCAAAACTTAGTTTTATTGGATCGTTGTTAAAAAAAAAAAAAAAACTTCGTCCCGCCACGTGAATGTGTGTAAAACCATTTTAATAGTACATTACGTAAACATTACATAGACATGACCAAAGGTGGCGGGTAGCACGTGAATGTTTGAAGCATCTCTCACAAAGCACGTTAAATATATATATATGTACGCACAACTGCTCAGCTCCAAACCAAACATGTTTTCTTTTAAATAACTTTAATATTAATTCTTTTAAGATTATAAATTTTGAGGTTATGAGTCGTATTCTAGAAGCTAATCTCAATACATACTAGTGATCCCACCCGAAGAGTAAATGGTTCATGATTGTCATGGTCACACAAGTAAGATCGGCAGTTAATTCAATTAGGGGAGAGCATTCAGTTTTCGGTAAAAACCGAAAAAATTGAAAAATCGAATTGAGCAAATTATAATCACCGAACCGAAACCGATTAATCGAATTAACCGAAATATTTCGGTTCGGTTATTCAATTAATCGAATTAACCGAAATATAATATTAAATAATTTATTATAATATTTAATAATTTACTAAATACTAATATTTAATAATTTACTAATATAATAATTTATAAATACGTTATAATAATTTATACAGTGTAAAAGCCATATATAATAATATTTACTAATTTACTGTTTATTAAATAGATAAATATAATAATATTTAATAATTTATTAAATAAAAATATATTTTATATATAGTTCGATTTTTCGGTTTTAACCGATTTTTTTTAAATAACCGAACCGAACACCGAAAACCGAAATAAATTCGGTTCCGTTTTGCTCACCCCTAAATCCAATGGCATAATAATTAAATAAAAATAATTATGTACATATATAACATGAATTCATGGTAACTTTAACTGTTAATATACTAATATAATAATAAATGAAGTTTTTAATGTAATACTACCATATGGCATAAACTATCCGAAAATATAGAGCCTTTCGGCAGGGTTAAATTTGTTTATAGGTTATTATTCTTTTTTCAGCATTTTTTCGATAACATAGAGTTCCTTATACAATTTCAGATTTCAACTCAAAGATTGTTCAACTATGATTTTTTTATTCTTTATTTTTGCTAAAACAAATGTATATTCAATTGGAAGCAGCTCGAGATATCATCCAGCACTAAATGTAAGTATTTATGTCAGCATATATTTAAATATTAGTTTGTCATGAGAAAACTATTATTTAATTTAACTCAATTATAAAATGATTTTCTGATCATAGCCAAATTTTGATCCGGTTTGGTTCTTTAATCACTACTTGACAAGTCTTATGATTTAACGATTGCTTAAAGGCTTAATTATTAGCCAAATTCTTATATTAATAATTGGGATTTTAACATATAGTGCTGTAAAGCATGAATTTCATTTTTTTTTTCTTAAATGGACTAATTTCGGTAGGTGAAATTTCTTTTTTTTTTTTTCTTGTGTGATGCCTAAGATGCCACGCTTCCTTTCTTCCTAACTTTCTTTCTGCCAAAGAAAAAAATCATTAACTAAAAATATTTTTGTGGGCCGTACGTCCTTCGTAGTTCGTACGTATATACACTTTCTAGGTAGGGATGGCATAGCGCATGCTCATCAATAAATACGCTTTTGAACTTTTTTATCGCTTAGGATAATGCCAATCAAAGAACATGCTTAGTACGAATAATGAAAGTGAAAGGGAAAAAATAGTGCGCGAAATTTTGGGCTTATCTGTTTTCCCATTTTAGAAAATTGGTCTGGAAAACAAAAAAATCAGGATACTTTTTTGGGAGAATTACTGAAAAGTCCCATGCAAGAGAATTGATATTAGAAATGTCTCAAGAAGTTGTCAATGAGAGTTACTTGAGTTGTCAATGGTAGATGCTTGAGTTGTTAATGAGACTTTTTTGATATTAATTCTTTTAAATGGGACTTTATTGTAATTCCCCCTTTTTTTTTAATGTTTTGTTGTTACCTTTTGTTTTACAAAATTAGATGAAGGGTGGAGAAACATTATGTTTTCATCAAAGGCCATTATGTAAATGTACAAAATCATTCTTGATGTGATTTTCAAAAGGATAATTTCAAACATAGTTTTAACTTTTTTACTACTCAATCTGTTTATAATACTACATAACTAGTTTTTACACCCTTGCCACACATAATATTGAGCCTTTTCTTACATATACATGTATTATTCTATTAGAAATAATTTTACTGGAGTCGCTGTCAAACATTAAACGTGTCAACCTTTCCTAATATCAACTTGAACATTAACTTTTCATTTTCTAAGGGGTTAACCCCTCCAATCAGGTTCAATCATATTGGTACAAAGATTAGCACTTTGTTGGTTTTGGAAGGTATATGAATGTGAGGAAGAGATGCTCACATTTGTTGTCTCACTATACCTCAGATAGAATAATTTTCAATAGGATAATACATGTATTCAACAAAAAAATGTAAGCAAATGTACTATTCTAATCCTTTTTATTAGGTAGAGCATAAAAGATTTTTATAGTCCTACCACATTATTTTTCATATAAATGTATAATTTTACCATTTGTTTATTATTATGCAGACTTTATATCTTTGGGGTAGAGTGTATATTAAATAAGAATACAATTTAAAAGTTATTAAATTTTAAGATATAATCAATGAAATCTAAAATTTTTTTAAAGAACATTATTACAATAAAGATTTTTCACGTATATTTTTTGGCCTTTGTGATGATCGGTATCACATTAAAAGTAGCTTTATTTCACATCCGTTTGTAAAGGGATGTGAGAAGCATCATTTCACATCGGTTTTATGAAAAGGACATTAGAAAAGGATTAGAAATGGAAACATGTTGAAACTTACTTACGATATGGAAATGTATTGCAAATTGCAATGATGCAGTAACTCCAATCCCATGAAAGAGGGTAAATTCTAATTGCAAACACACCTTTGTGTCGGATTCGTTGTAAGCAATAGAATGCTAAATAAAAAAAGAAGGAAAGAAAGAGAACAAAATTATAGAAAGACAACAAATTTTACCTAATAATGAGATACTTAAAAGGTTAAGTAGGCCATATGAGAAGTGGGCAAGGCGGCGGCTATTGAATCCCCAAGCTTAAGATCAATCAATCAACTATCACATACTATCTATATAAATTTATAGTTTTATTTATTATTACTTTCGTTAGGATTATTACATAAGCTAAATACATTATTGAGTTAAACCTACTTTTAGTCCCTATAGTTTATCCTAATTTGGTTTTTAGTCCCTAAAGTTTAAAAATTGTGGTTTTGATTTCTAAAATTCACTCTATCTAAAACTGTTAGTCCCTATAGTTTTAAAAGGACCTACACCTAATATTAATACAGTTAATTTTGCTTATGTGTCACTAATTCCGTTAATTATAGTGAAATTTCTTAATAACTGAAAAAGGTAACATGAAAAAAATTGTAGTATAACTTATCCTTATAGTTTTAGGGACTTGAATGTTTGACTGCGTTAATTAACACAGTTAAATTTAGGGATCAAAATAAAAATTTGTTCAAAGTATAAGGATTAAAACCAAAATTCATTCAAAATATGGGGATAAAAAACAAAATTAGTTAAAAGTGCAGGGACCTTTTAAAACTATAGGGACTAACAGTTTTAAACAAAATAAACTTGAGGGACTAAAACCATCATCACTTTTAAACTTCAGGGATTAAAACCCAAATTGAGATAAACTATAGGGACCAAAAGTATGTTTAACCCTACATTATTTTAAGTATTTATAATTATCATTTTTTTAAATTAATTTGGATAATTTATAAACTAATATATAATTGAATGTTATCAATAAATAAATATCCTAAAGTTATGTATTTTATGTTCTTTAATCTCTAATAAAAAAAGTAATTAACTCTTATATTGAAGATATGAGATAGTATGTCTATTTAAATTAGAGGTACAAACCATATTTTGAATATAATTTACAGTATATAAGATAAATATATAAGAACAATTTTACTTACAACTGGGTGAGATAGTTCTCATGGCAAATATGGCAAGAAGATGTCACTTGCTTAATTAATGAAGAAGAAGGGAAAGAGCACGTGAGTCTCGTTTTGTGGTGTGACGTAGTCTTTGCACCTCACATGCAAATGCAAGTACACTCCTAACAATTCTTGTCTAGGTGAGGATCTTCAAATCCCACATGCATGCCATCAAAATTCAAACAATCCATTATATAATTCTCATGGAAATTACAAATTCCGACCAAATTATTATTCCTTGTCAGTTACATAGCTAATTTGTAGAAATAATAAAAATTATCCGCTCCGATTTTAAATATAGATTTTTTTAATGAAACTAGAAAGATGTGGGATATTTATTAACTTTGTTTGAAAATGTAATAGATTTTTTAAATTTTACCCACATTTAAATGAAAATTTTTCAAATTTTATTACATTACATTCTTTCTCATAGTTAATAACTTTAAATAAGAATAAATTGGAAAAGTTTAATTAGTACTACATCAAGTGACTTATAGCAATGATAATCCATATCTTCTAGAAGGTACTTCGTAAGGATTAGGTATGTAAAGTTGGGTTGGTATCATTTGTAGAATCAAAACAAATTCCTCCACTAATTCTTACATTTGGGGTTATGCTATTGTTGATCCTCACAATTTGATTGAATTTTGATTTTGATCTTTATAATTTCAAATGGTATTTTGGATTCTTATAGTTTTATTTAGATTTGGTCTCAGTTGACACTATTATGTATAAACACCATAAATAAAAATAATTAAAAGTATATGGATAAAAACTAAAACATGTTAAAAGTATAAGGGTAAAATGTGTCATTTTTTATCCCTAAAATTTTAACAAATTTCGGTTTTAATCCCTATATGACTTTTACTAAAAACTAACGACGTTAAACTCATATTAAGTTTTTATGAAACTATATAAAGATAAAAAATTAAAGCTATGAGGATGACGTTCTTTTCAAAAGTATTCAAGTGATAGTCACATATGCATAATGCATTGCCAAGTACAAGGGACTATGCTCTTTTTACAAATAAAATTTAGTTGAGTTGACTCACCAGAATATACCTCCATATTTAGAAAGTGTTTATAGATCACCCATCAATAAAATTTTCACATCAATAACGGGATTTAAACTCACGACTTTATAGGATGTGAATCAATTTCTTATCAACATATCAATCTTCAATGGATAAGGGGTTATTTTCAATTTGAACGTAATCCAATTTTGAATTTGTTTAAATACAAAAGATATTTTTAAAAGAATTAGTACATGTGAGCTATTTTTTCAACATTATTTGTTGTCTATGAGATAGAGATAAGTATATGAGGTAAACATTTGAGAGTAAGATGTAACACCCAAAGATTCACCATGAAATAAACATTTATTCCGACACACTTGAACCTGTCTGAATCTCAAGCTAAATACACTTCCTAACAAAGATAAAAGGCAATTTTCACGTATTATTAATTAATAACAACGGTACCACCAAGATATACCAAATCACAACCCTATCCAATTTGGGAATCAGTTTAGTGATTACAATCAGTGAGTACGAACATTTTTCTTTGTCCATCCTTTGATCTTTATTGCCTTTTAAAATAAAATCAACATATATAGCGTACATCAACTTTATCTTCTTGGTTTATGCGTCTGAGAACCAAAGCTTTGTAATGTTTCAGAGTCTAGCATTGCGCAGTTGCTGCTTCAGCATTGGTCGAACGTACTCATGAAAGCCATCAGGTACCACTGAATCATTCAGGGGATCCTTCCATGCCTCTTCGTATAACTTGGGATACACGTTTCCGTCATACCGGCCCAGAACCGAACCGAGGTAGTGATCGGTGTAATTAAATGCATCCACGAGCGCAATAGCATTAGGACGAACCTGACAACATGTATTATCAGATCATTAAATGTTTTGCAATAATGGTTACTTTTGAGTTATCTCCAATTGAACCCGGCAATACTTAAACTTAACCTAGTTAGATAGTCATATTAAAAATAATGGTTAATTTATGAAGATGATGAATAGGGTTGAAATGATTCAGGGAAATACCTGGGAATACAAGGATCTCAGTTGCTCATTGGCAAGGGAAGCTTGTGAGGGAGTGATGCAGCCAGTGGAAAGAAAGTCACCCTGATGCTTGTGAAGAAGAAACAGAGCATATACGTTACATAGAATTTCTAATTGCTGCTTCACTCCTTTTCCAGGGATGTGTTGCTGCAACTTCTCAATGAACCTGAAAGCATAGGGTTGGTCAACTTAAATGTTGAAGAAAAATCATGCAGTTACAAGCATTCGATTATATTAGAAAGAAGCTTACTTGGACACAACAATTAACTGGCAATGAGCAACAGCTGCCTCAACTAGATCCGCTGAGAGTTCTTGGAAACCTGCCCAGAAAAAAATTGACATTTAACATGATCATATCTGATGATATACAAATCGCACATATCTTTCACAGTCAAACACACTGGTGCTCAGAAATTTGTAAAGTTAGAAACAATAATGGCTTCGATTTTTTTTTTTTTAAATTTTTTTCCGAGCCTTTAATCTTTCATATTCTAAGCAACCTTTCTCATCTAGTTTATATATGGTTTGTCATCCATACAAACAGCACGCATGCAAAAGATACAGTCTTGAAAGTGCATATTCAATCAATAATTCTAATGTACACATGTTTATAACCAGCATCATATGAGAACTTGTGTCTTTGAAATTCAAGAAATGCATGGCCTCCGATTACAACAGTTTCAGTTTGCTAGGGTGCATCATTCCCCTCCTTCCCCTTTGTATCTCCCAACCAGAAGTGCAATGTGTGAGTGAAGTTTTTCGGCCACACCCAAAGAAAGTGGGAATGAGTTTTGGCATTCATCACCCTTGATTAACACTAAAACCTATACTGTCCAGATTAGATTTAGATGGCCCAGATTTAGGTTTTTTACTTCTGTTTTTTCCAAAAAAAAAAAAACTGTTTTAATATGTACAAAATCTAACATACAGACAATAATTTAACGGTTAGTTTTTCAAAAAAAAATATTTTTTATTTAAAAATCATCATTTCAACATTTTAAATTTGGACGATTCATATTGAATTTTATTGTAACAGTGCAGATCTCACCACAATGATGAGCACCAAAACTGGTTCCAAAGAAAGTGCACATAAGTTAACCTGCCACCTGTGCAACATGGACAGACTTACCATCTTCTGGATTCGCAAACTTGGTAAGATTTTTAGCACAGGCAACAGACATCCTGACAGCCCTAGCTTCAAATGCCTCCAGCACTACATTAGGCCTCAGCCAATCCCTAGCTGCAGCCAATGAAAATGAAGTATGAATCACTCATGAAGGGCATATTCATAGTTCATGTTATAACTGAAAATTGGATTCGTTTGCAACAAAATTGATATGGCTAGAATATGTATATCATGGGGAGAATTTAATGAATACCTTGTTTAACATCAGATCGACATTGCATCAGATGTTCCGCCCGTTCCATATAAGCTGTTGTACCAACAGGCATTTTTCCAGAGCCCAACTGAGAAACGGTCTTCATGAGATGCCTTGCCACCTGTGGGAAATTTTATAGAAGAATTATCATGCAATGCAAGAGACATAAATAATATCCAACAAGTAATCAGAAATGAAAACTTCTGTATAGAACAAGATACAGTCATGCAAGCAAAATAAATAAAGATAATTCTTTTACTTGTTTTAACCCCATCAGGGATTTTTTAATGTTCTGAAATGCTATATATTTGACTACTCTGAAATTTAAAGTACTAAAAAAAAAAAGTGCAGGTGTGCAGCATCTGATATATAAATAGAAATAAAAAACTATAGAACAAGTTGTAGATGTCTGTAAGAATGTATGAAAACAAGTGGACAATAAACAAATAAATCCCCAGATCTTCATCAACAGGCCGGCTGTAATACTGCACTTTAAGTACCACTTAGGGGCAAGGAAGAACGCAGTACACAGTGTATCAACTAGTCTGAAGTAAGTTGTATTTTTTAGCCAAGAAAGTGAGACGTACTTAAAATATAACAGACCTGTAAAAGCAGCACAATGTTGTCGCCTTCATAAGTGCAGGCTGGAACATAGACTGCAAATAACTCAGGAAGTCCGCTGCTACAGAGGTAACCATGCCCACCACATAGCTTACGACATTCTTCAATTCCATCCTGCAAATGCAGGTGAAATTAATATGAAGTTGAGAGACATCTAAGGAAATATGAACTAAAAATCATGCATAAGAACGACCAAGATGGGCAACAGCATTGTAATAACGTCTGAGAAATTTGGACACTATAAATTTAGCATTAAAGAGAAGAATAAATGTCCAATCAGTATGCAATTACATAACTGACGATATTGAATTCTTAAGAGTACTGCATTGCAAAAACGATAAGACAAAATTGAAGAATAATTGAGCTGTCAAAAGTAAACAACCATTGCACGTTGTGCACCGACCTTAAATTTACCAAGTTGATAGAAAAGTGAAGTCAAATTGATATGAATAAAGAATCACGTCCCATAATCCATACACAAGTCATTTAAGATTTCAATCCATGATGCTCAATCACACCAATTAATTGCATTTAGTTCATAATGTAGAAATTACACCCGTTAACAGCATTTGTTAATAATATCAACAAATTAAAAGTTTAAAAAGAGCAGATCAAAGTCAGAGAACTGATAAAGAATAAGAAACCCAAAACAGAAATGGAAGAAACAAGCTTAATATACTGAAAAAAGAAAAATAAAAAGTGAAGGAGACCTAGGGCAATGACAATTTAAGAAGAATATGAGGAAGTAGACCCCATCAGTGACAATTTCACTAGAAATTTGTATTGCATTATATAATGCAGAAACAGCTACCTTCGAGTTGAAGTGTTGTTATACCAATAGTGTGATCCCATTTAAAGCTGCTAAATTATTAATTTGATGGAACCCAAGACAATGAAACTAAAGAACAAAAGTGGGCTAGGGACAGAATAAGCAAGGGCCAACGATAATTAAATATACCAACAGAGACCAATTGGTTAAGGGATGAATAACACTTGTTAAGACATACAGCAGTTGCTGAAGTAGTCAAGGACTTCAACCCAGCAGTACAAGCATGAGCCTCAGGCAATGTTGAAAAGTCATTAGCTTCCAGTCGTTTTGTCACGTCCATATATAGCCATTTCAACCACTCACCAACAAATCTGAATGCATAAGCAGAAGCCAGCAAAGGGAAGAGCCTAGCTTGCTGTGTCTTGTAATCAATTACCTAGAAGTAAATATGTAGAAAAAAGACATGTATTACACAATGAAAAAACATATACAAGTGGAAAAATTTTGACAGGAAAGCAGAACCATTAGTGCATTACCACTCAGATATCAGTGATCTCCCACCTTGATTTCATGATGCAAACTTAACAAGCCATTTATTTTTTAGACCGTCACCAGCCAATTTTTATGTTGACCAGATGAGAGATCTAAATCCACATTTCGATACCATACAGATTTACTTCTAGGTACGTTAAGAGCCCATCATCATTCCTATTACAAATTATATACATATACTAGTGGAAAACAAAACCACTCCAAATCTAGACAATCAGGATTATCACATAGATTAACGTCTTAATTTCATATTTTTACTACAAATTTGGTTTCGCCCCCACTTTGTGACATTCCACAAAATAAACATATTAATTTCAAATTTCATACTGTAAATTCAGGTTCAACCCCCTCTTTGTTAAATTCCACTAAAAATGAAAATATTGAAGGGGATTTCAAGTAGCATAACTCCATACAATACAAACACTCCTGTAGCCATGCATGGATAGAGGGCTTCAAAGCTTACCTGTGTTTCTGGACTTCCATCATGTGATCCAAACTGCCTTCGAACAGCACTATATCTTGTAGCAATGCAAACTGCTCGTGACAAAGCAATTGATGCATCGGATACAATTGCTTGCCTCACATATACCATAGTACCATAGACTAATTGTCGTGGAACATTGGATTGAACATATTTTCCTTCTCTTGTAACCTGTGAAACCCTGGAAGGTTCAACATAAAACTTAGAACATTCATACACCAGATCTATCAGCAGAAATTGATAATCACTGTGCTTCAGTTTAAATCACTGGAAGAGTCAAGTTAAGCTTATCTTTTCATGGATCACATTTTCGATACCACCATTCATCTTAACAAAGATTAGCAACTTCTACTGAATATAAGTTGAACATCCCTGGGTGTACTTTTCCAGTTATTCTTGAATACCAGTGAAAAGTTTTTTAAACTATCCGAATGAAATCCTCGATTTGAGAATTGCATTGGACAAATAATCTTATATTAATAAATTAGCAGTTTCAGGATTCATCATCAATGCATGCAGCAGTCCTAAGCAGTTTTCTTGTCCTGGAAGCCCCTATGAGAATTTACTTTCTGAATAAAAAGAAAACATAGGAACCAAAGCAATGCTCCAAAATTTCTTTTCTTAGACAAACTGGCCTTAACCTATCACCCTTCTAACAGAGAAATCTCTGAAGTTTAACAAACGATGAAAGGCTCTTCTTTTGTTTTATGGGGTAAGGACAGTGGGCATCTATCACAAGTAATGCATGAAATATCCAGTATATAATCTCCTCCTAGGATGGCGGGAGGTGGCAAAGTAGAACTAACCTCATCAACATTTGATTCCTTGGAATCCGTACATGGTCAAATCTAAGAACTCCATTGTCCATGGTGTTGTAGGCTGCATTTCCAAATTTCATTCCAATGTCACCCACAGTTATTCCTGGAAGTGGTAAGTGGTCATCCAAGCTCCGAAGCTGGACAATGAAACCTTCAAAAAGGACATATAGTTAATTTTTTGAAGTAACCTGAAACCAGACACTTGGATGGTTAAGTTTGATAATTACCATGCACTCCATTGTCTTGACCATCAGTGATTAGACGGGCATAGACAACGGCATGAGTTGAGATTTTACCCAATCCACCAGGCCACCACTGTTTAAGTCAGATTCAGAGAAGTCATCAGATTTGATATTTTCATTAACGCAATTTTTTTCACCAAATACTCTTAAAAACCACATACATACACTGGATGCATTTAAAAGGCTAGAATAGCCTTTTCCTGGTTATGCACACTTATGAATGCATTAAATAAGTAAATAAATAAAAGATTGTATGATCTAAATTCTCTATTACTTCCTAAATGACTGGTAGGAACTCTATGATTCATCACTCATTTTACTCACTTTGCAGGAAGTCAATGTGGGGCTATGAATAACAAACTCATCCGTTTGGGGATCAAAAGTTGCAGTTGTTTCAAGCCCTTGAACATTGGATCCATGGCCAAGTTCTGTCTGGGCATAACAACCAATTATTTGCATCTTATAAGCTAAAGGCAGCCATTCTTGCTGCTGCTCATCAGTGCCTTGTCCTTTGATAGCTGGCACAAACATTCCCTGCAAGATAATATAAATAAACAAAATTTAGGTGAAGCAGCCGAATTGACATCCACTTTAAAACAAGAGGGAAAGCAGAGCTAAAATAAAAAATTCTACCCAATGAAGATCTGTAAATGCAGGCTCATCAATAAAGGATCTTAGTCTTTTAGCTTCCTCTTCTGTAAGAATAGTAATTACACTATTATAAAGTATGACCAATAGGAAACATAAAAAAGACAACAAACTTCACACAAAAGAAAAAGAAAAAGAAAAAATGCCAGCCATAGAAGAAATGAAGAGAACAGCAGGATACAAAGAATCCTTGGGAGGAAAAACTCACCATTAAGACGGAGCTCAACGATCCTTTTCCAAGCATGAGCTGTTTTCCGTAAAGTGTTCTTGAACAATTCCTTTCTACCAAGCATGGTCCTATCATCCTTTCTGAAAGCCTAGAAACGACAAACAACCGGTCAAGGTTTGAGGAGATTTCAACGGCAACAATCATCATCTATTACTAAACTCTCACAGGAGGAGGCAAACCAGAAACTGTTTCCAACCAAGCTACTTGCTTGTGTGATGTCATAATGTAGTTTGTGTAACCTTAACAAATCGACGAAATTCCATAATGCTTATAGCCGTGAATCAGTTCTTATCCGCAGTCATCCCACGATAGAAAAGTAATTTTTCCAAAGCTTCAATTTTAAATAATTAATAACCTTGCAGAGCAGCATAAACTCCGAACATGAATTTATTTGTGCTCGATAGAGAAGCTCATTTTGTCGACAAAAACATTTTCACATCTAACTACCATACTATGATCACCACATGTTAAAAGCAAAATCATCAGAAAGACGAGCCAATTGCTGAGGAAAAAAACCAGAGGGCATGAAATATCTTCTCTCATGATCAACTCAAAAGCATCAAAGTCAGTGAGGTGGCTCGAACGAGTTTCAGTAGAAGTAACTCACCGGATCGCCGGCAACAAGGCGGGCGATTCTATCGGAAACTTCAAAAGCCTCACGAGAACCGGCCCAGATGATCTTCATCTCATCGACATCGAACTGAGCATTGCTCCTCTCAGGAGCCAAGTAATCGACACCTTCCATTTTCGGACACGAATCAAACACAAATCCTAATAGAAACACCACAAATTTGCCAGTAAATGCGACTGAAAGTCCAAACACGCAAGCTGTGGAGGACTGCGATTAGCTCTAAATTCTGAAGATGGGATTTTCGTTTTTCGAGTAGATAGAATATCCCTTGCCTTTATATTGCCTCTTCAATTTGATGGAAGGGGTAATTAAAGAAGATCTTGAGAATGGATCAATGAGCTACTTCCTACCCCACCATTTCCCATATTTTTCTTCGTCAAATTATTGATTTTTTCTCTTTTGATCTTATTAACATAACACACACACACACACACACACATATTTGCATTTCTCACGTTTACTTCATCGTAGGTTTATTTCCGTTTTTTTTTTTTGTTTTTCGAGTGTGAACGCTTTGATTGCTCCGTTTGTTTGTGTGGTAATCATTTTCCATTTTCCTAATAAAATCCACTAACCCCGAAGATATTCTGGTCGGTGAGTTGATAGCCACTTGTCTGTTTCTATTTGAGTTTCTGGATCAGCCTTGTGGTGTGTGCCGAGTGCCATGCTTATTGGGAGGAATGGCCAGCGACTATGCCACAAATGCCTTATAAGGAGAGGGAGGCTATGATTTGAGTTCCATATTAACAAATGAGTGTCATATTAAAATATAGTGAAAATTAATTATTGGTGGTTATAGTTTTAACTCAATCCATACATTTTGATGATCCTACAATCAGCAAGTCACTAGTGTTAACAGTGAGTCTAACAAAATTTAAAATAAATTGTATTATTTGTAAGTTATAAATAATATGATTTTTTTTTTGCAATAAATGCTACTACCTCACACACTAAATATAAAAGTCAATTTTTCATAAATTATTTAATTGTAACATATATTATGAAATATTTGTGTGTATCACTATATTATATATTGTGTATATATATTTGTGTGTACCATTATATTATATATTATATATAAGTCATGCAAATTGGTTTACAAAAATGATAAATATATCATTTAATTAACTTCCATAATATCTCCAAAAAAAAGTCAACTAATTGTATTATATTGTGTAAATATTCATGACCCTCCAAGATTCAAAGAACCAGCTTTCATTAATTATTTTATGTCTTCTTTCATTTATAAATTAAATCATTAAGTACATGAATATTCAAGTGGACCAAATATATTAAAGAATCTTTTATTTTAAATGGTCATCATCATGTGAATACAAATACAATGTGTTAGTGTCTAATAATTCGTTTATAGGCCAACATCAAAGTCTTGTACTCACATGCACATCAAAGTGAGTGAAAAATTGAAATTATTCCTCCCCTACTTATCGTTTCTAAAATTTTCTCCCACTCTTATTGTCTGTTAATATTTCCATTAATATTAGGGATAATTGAAGAAAAGTCCTCTACTGAAAAATTAATTGTAAAATGAAACTTTCCATACAACTAAGCTTTTATATATGTAACTGAGCAGGTCCCATTCTTCAATCAATTCTTTAAGAGATGATTTTTCCCCAATTTTTCCTTAATATTATACTCATTCGGTTCTAAATCCAAAAAGTAAGTAGAGTGTTGACATTGATCATAAATATAACACTTTAATTCATTTTATCTTTAATATTTATCATTTTTTTCTTATATTAATTTACATTATTTATAAATTGATATATAATCTGATATTATAAAAAGTATTTATAGGGAATTCATATCATATTTATTATAATTAAGTAATTTATTATATTTTTAAATTTACTCAAATTAATTAAGACAGTCTTATATTAACGATTGAAAATAGTATATAATTTGTTTTGGGGGGTTTACAATCAAGAAGTTATGGAGCTTGATGTTGGGTTGGTTGGAAAATTGAAGTCTTGATCTTAGCAGCTAGGAAACGGCTACTTGGGCCGGGAGGAGTGCCTGCTATGAGAAGGAGGATAATTCATTTTCTTTTCTTTTCTCTTTTTCCTTTTAATGTTTGAAATGAAAGATTATGTGAATCCAAAAAAATAAAAGAGAATGGCTAAGCCATACAATTACCAAATGACAAAAACAGAAGAGATTATGGCCATGTACGTCATGATTAGAATAACATATTGACTAAGTTAAAATAAAACTTTTTACATACTTAGATCATAGACTGTAAATTACGTTAAAAAAGTAACTTACAGTGCTAATTCAAACAAAGACACTCTTAATTCCATTTGTTCCAGGAGATCAATCTCTTGCATCGGGGACTGAAGGGAGTTGGGTGCTAATGAGCCCAATGCACAAGCCCAGCAGACCCAGCTTAATTATTTGCTAACCAACCTAGGAGAGTGGGTTACACTTTGAATTTGAAATATCATAAAACGATTCAAAAACTTATTTCAAAAAAAATAAAGAAAAGAAATCATGGTGATCTGTATAAGCATGAATAATGAAATTAACTATAATTAAAAATTGTTCATATTCCAAGCAACTGAAAGGATTAAAAGCTCTACAAGACACTTTTTTTTTTTTATTTCAACTGCTTTTTTATACGAGTCAGTTATAGCTTTTCAATAATTATTAAAGCTAATTTTCATATAGAATAAAATCTTCCCTGGTGTTTTGCTTGCAGCAATGAGCGGGAAACACAACCTAGAACTAGATTGTTATTCTGCACAATCAGCTTTACAAAACTCACAAACAAATAACGGCTTATAGAATCCAAGTAAATTCCCCTATTTGCTACTGCCTACTGGGAAAGGAAACAAGCCAAGTTAAAAATAAACACTGTCAAAGGCAGAAATTCTTAAGGTTAAATCACAACCACATAAATGATATGATGATTAATAATAAAGCCAAGAGGCAATGCTCAACATACTTGAGCTAGCCTTCAGTCTCCAACTTAAAGCGCATGGATCACACTGCCATTCACATCCGAATTCCCACATGCCGGAGTTGCATGAAAAGCTGACTGTCTCGAGGGTCCTTGAAGGAGTTTCAGTGACAGAGATGAAGGTCCAGAGTCACCAATAGAGTCTCCTAAGCTCAGTTTTGACATACCAACCAGTTCATCAACATTGATTGGGCTCTTAGAATGTACTGCAGTAGGCTTCAGCACTTCATGTGTCTCCTCCTTCTTACTGGGCTCTGGCATGTATCCTGACCAATAGGGCATTGGGAAAGGGAATACCGATGGGAAGTATGCAGGATATACTACTGGGTATGCTGATTGTGCTTGTGACTGTGTGCTATCTGGCTTCAGAGAGGCAGACTCTCCATCATTTGAATTAGTGGAATCCATGGACTCACACTCTTCATCAAGGGCTGGAGGATCAGGCAAAGGATTATTGCATTCTGCTTCAACAGTTGGCTCCTCAAGTGACTGCAGGTCTTGCGGTACCATGGGTGTGTCGGCGGGCTGCAAAACCATGACAAAGAGTCTAGAGAAATGAGATTGAACCCCAAACAAAGTGTGTGAGAGGTCAGTTTTAATTATCAATCTCAATATTGAAGCACATCAGAACATGTAACAATATCGCCAAACCACCCCAAGAATGCAAAGATTATATGAAGTATCAACAGAAGCATTTTACTTCTCGTAGGGTGAATCAATTAAAAGCTCAAATAATCTCTCCCTCATCCAGAATAGAAGAAAGGAGGGGGACAGTTTTCACAAATTGGAATGACTACCGATGGATTGTGCATTTCATTTCTTCATAAATAAAAGGTTGAACACAAAAATGCAATCAGATAATCTTATAATCAAATATGGCCATCTTGAAGAAATGGACTGCAAATATTTCATGCTTAGCATGAGCAAATATAGGCACTAACTTCATCTGCAGCAATATCAAACAAGCTGGAACGTCTTTTTCGCCTAGACACATTGCTTTGCCTAATGAAATATTTCTGAGCATGGCTGGCTACTTGAGTAGGTGTCCTTGATATAACATAATTTCGTGCAATTCCACGCCAATCACCTTTGCCTAGCTTCTGCAATCCAAGTAGAAACATTCTATGTTCCTCCTCAGTCCATGGAACACCTGCATACCCAATAACAAAATCCACATAAAAATACAATATGCACAGATTGATAAAACTTTCTGACCATAAATGGAATAATGGATTAAACACCAAAAGACCTTAAGCGTAAAATCGTTCCATGATCTGTAGGCATCTCAACCAAGTGCAAAGTGAAAATTCATGAAAATATATAAAACTGGAATATTCCTTT
>QFDD01001017.1:0-34174 GCA_006871305.1 Vachellia collinsii
CATATGACTCAATGAACAGTTAAATGCATATAAAAGAAAAAAAAATCCTTGAAGGATTTAACATACCAGGAGCATGCCTAAGAACATCATTATACATCCTATATATTTTTTGAGTTTAATGGACTAAATATCCTATATGTTTATTCTATGATAATGTTATATTGTGACTAAGTTTTGCATGATTTTTTTGTGAGTTCCGTGGTGCATAAGGCAAATAATGGAGGATATATGGAATATTCAACATATCCAGAAGAAATGATGATGAATGCATACATAATTCAGGTAACGAAAGGAGATCAGCTGCTTAAGAAATCATCCATGACAGTCACGTTCGAGAAAATATACTCACAATGAGTTATATTGTCATCAGGGGGAGTTAAAGTGATGTTGTTATCATATGAAGAAGTAAAATTAATACTATCTTCAGGGGGAGAAAATATCATGTTGCACTTTTTTTTTCCTTAACCAAGGTTTTGTCCAATTGGGTTTTCCTGGTAAGGTTTTTAATGAGGCAGCTTCAATATATATATTGTGTACTCTTTTTCCTTCACTAGGTTTTTGTCCCACTGGGTTTTTCCTAGTAAGGTTTTAACGAGGCACAATATATGTTCATGGACATCCAAGGGGGAGTGTTATAAACATTATATATATATATGGATGTCCATAAACTCTTGGCCTTCCATATTCCATTTATCATAACCTCCCTTATGAATAGATTTTAGAGATTTTTATTGTGCACTTATGGGAATTGATGTTGGTATTTTCTATGTAACATTTAGTTGAGTGGAAGGTCTATATAAATGAAAGCCATGAGATACATATTGCAGATCGATGTGAATGAGAATCTCTTCCTTTGTCTCCAATGCTCTCTTGCCTCGCTGTCTACTCATCTCCCTTATATCAAATACTTTATTTTATAACACTGATAAGGATTTTCATCCATTTTCCCTGAACAAAACCGTAAAAAAAATTAATTAAAATAAAAAAGGCAATGACTGAGGGATGAAGACGAGGAGAATCAAAAGGCGTGAACTAAGCACCAATACGTGCTTACCCATTTGCACTGTGTTTCTCTTTAGAGTTCACAGCATCACGCATAAATATCTCTTTCTTCGTGTGAAACAAACAAAGCAATAAGCCAAGAACTACACAGACACACAGATATATATATATATATATATATCCTTTTCGCTCTTCAATTCCAAATACTAGTTCTTCTTCTTCTCTATCTCCGATCAAACAATAATGGCCCATTACCCTACGATTCCACTCTACTCTCCTCATGTCATCAAGAATCTTCACTATTTCATCGTCACCACCGTCATTTGCTCTGTCTTTTACCTCCTCAGCCTCTGGCAGCACTCGCCGATCGTCAGCCTCCGATCAGCCGCTGGCGTCAAATCCAATCCTGGCGTCCCCGCTCCGTTTTGCATTGGCCACCATTCGACCAACTCAATCTTGCCGGCGCCCCTGGATGTCAATCTCGATTTCTCGTCTCATCATTACCTCCCTGATCCACATCCCACGGCGGAGCGTTCGTTTCACTTCCCTCCCTGCGGTGCGTCTTTGTCTGAGTACACTCCATGTCAGGACGTTCAGAGGTCCCTGAAATTCGACCGGGACAGGCTAATCTACCGGGAAAGGCATTGCCCAGAGAAGGAGGAGCTGCTGAAGTGCCGGATTCCGGCGCCTTTTGGGTACCAAATTCCGTTCCGGTGGCCGGCGAGTCGGGACTTGGTCTGGTACGCTAACGTGCCTCACAAGGAGCTGACGATTGAGAAGGCGAAGCAGAACTGGGTCCGGTTCAAGAAGGACCGGTTCAGGTTCCCGGGTGGTGGGACCATGTTTCCACGTGGCGCCGCCGCGTACATTGACGGCATCGGAAAACTGATCAACCTGAAAGATGGGTCTATCAGAACCGCCATAGACACCGGTTGTGGGGTACGGAATTCTTGTCTTTCTCGATTCTTGAACCGACGACAATTTATTAGGATTCTTTAATCGGATTCGTAACGTCACCCATTTCTTTTTCCTTACTCTCTGTGAACCGCCCGGTTTTTGATTGCTGAACCGGATGGTTCACCCTTCTGTGTCGAATTATGAGCAGTTTTAACAATTTTCAGAGCAGTAATGGCTAAATCCACCAGGTAGAAAGAGATCCAAGCATTGAACTTGCTTTTCGTTATTTTTGCTTTCACTGCTGAAAGTAATTTAGAAAATACTTAATAATATATATTAAATGTGCGTGTGTGTGTATTTGACAAAAAAAAAAAGGGGTGTGTGTGTGTATACATGTATAAATTATGTTTCAATTTTGATTTTGGAATGACTGAGAAATCGAATGGGAATCTGGATCGGAGCAGATTAAGATTTTTAAGTTTGTAATTATTCTTTTAATAATAATTTTCAATAATCTAAAAACTATACGTTTTTTTTATAGTTTTGGTCTAATAAATTTTAAAATTTATTTAATGTAGGTAGCTTTTAATTTGAAGTTCCAGATTATACATTCTTAGGCTGTGATGTTTGGAGGGTAGGATCAATATTATTCCATGCTTATTACTTTAGAGTCCAAACACAGACATGACGAATCGGCAAATCCCATTAATTATTGTATTCTTAATATATTTTCCAAAGTTATTCGACGTGACCTCCACGCACGTTTGTCTTTCTTTGTTTTTTTTTTTTAACAATTTGGAAATTATACCAAAACTTTGTGATTGAGTTGACTGTTTTGAATATATTTTCCAGTGTTTACTATGCATGGTTGATCTCACAACATGCTTTATTTGATAGATAAAGTCTCAACTTTGACCCCAAAGGAATTAGCGTAGACCTGATTTTTATTTTATATCACATTATATTATATTATAGATATATATGTATATATATTAGGTGCATTTATTTTTAAATGAAATTTGTTGAAGAATTAAAAGGCATAGGCACATCATAGCCATCAACATGTTCCACATGCCCGTGGCATTGTCGCTTGTCCCATCTTGCTCTTACAAAAAAGAGAGATATTTTTTAGTCATTTTATCCATCAATTGAATACGCAATTCGTATGGACTAAATATTTTTTTTAAAATAATCTGAAACATTAAGCCCTTAATAAAATTGAAACTAAGTAATTAAAATACAGAGATATCTCCATAATCACAACACAAACTTCAGCATATAAAATGTGATCTGCAATAATATTATATGACAGTGAAATAGTATAAATGGGCATGATAGCTATTTCATTCTCTAGTCAGTATTTATTTGACTGTTTCTAAATGAAAAATTGAAGCCACTCTTATTTCACTGTCCCATTAACATCATACAAACCTCACAAAGCAGTTTTTCTTTCTTTCTTTCTGTATTCCCCATACAATTCTTGATTTTGTGTTTAAAGTATTGTACTGGCCAATTTCATTTTCAGGTGGCAAGTTGGGGAGCTTACCTTGCTTCTCGAGACATTTTAACAGTATCATTTGCCCCAAAAGACTCACATGAAGCCCAAGTTCAATTTGCTCTTGAACGTGGAGTCCCTGCTTTGATTGGAATTCTTGCCTCAATGAGACTTCCTTACCCTTCAAGAGCCTTTGACATGGCTCATTGCTCACGTTGCCTCATTCCCTGGGGCCACTATGGTACACCCCATTTCCTTTTGTCTGTGTGTGTGTTTGGCATCACATGGATACAGTTCTAACAGCCTGAACTTCCATTATTGAAGAACTTTGTGATTGCTGAATTGCTGATGGTTTTGTTACAGATGGGATTTACTTAACTGAAGTAGATCGAGTACTGCATCCCGGTGGGTACTGGATTCTGTCAGGGCCGCCAATCAACTGGGAAAAGCACTGGAAAGGGTGGCACAGGTCAACTGAGAGTCTTAAAGAAGAACAGGATGTGATTGAGAATGTAGCAAGGAGCCTGTGCTGGAAGAAATTGGTACAGAAAGAAGATCTTGCAATATGGCAGAAACCCAGAAATCATGCTTATTGCAAGAACACCAGAAAGGCCTCCGAGAATCGACCTTTCTGTGAGGCACAAGATCCAGACACAGCATGGTAATTTTCCACCTTAAAGGTTTAATATTAAGAGAGCTTTCTTGGCAGAAGAAATGTCATAGACTATATTAATGCATTGGGCTCGTAACTGTAGTGAAGTGTTCAAGGTTTAGGAACGATCATGAGGATTTACTGTGGTTGCTGTTACTGTCAGTTTCCCCAATGATGAATCAGGGATAATTGAAAAGATTGTAATGTCCACGGAAGATTCATATTAGGCATAGATTCAGAAAGCAAGACAAAAGCATATGATTCTTGCTGCGAGAAAGGGTTTAGCATAGCAGTGATACCAAAACCAGTAGGACAATAAAGACAGAAGCCAGTAAAATTATCAACTCCCAAATAGTTGTGTTGCATATTCTGCCTTGTCAGATACTCCATTCCATTAGGTTCCTTAAAATGCAGAAGTCAGTATAATTAGGGCCTTCCAATGAAAATCCGTATTTTTTTTTTTTGGTGTGTGTGGGGTTAATCCTTCTGAAGTTCTGACGCTTCGAGAGCAATCCATTGCAGGAACACTAAAATGGAGACCTGCTTGACCCCACTACCTGAGGTAACTGACATCCAAGGAGTTAGTGGTGGGAAATTGGCCAATTGGCCTGAGAGGCTCACTTCGATCCCTCCGAGAATCACGAGAGGAACTTTGAATGGAATTACAGCAGAGATCTTTAGAGCAAATACAGAATTATGGAGAACGAGAGTGGCACACTACAAGGCCATGGATTATCAGCTAGCAGATCACGGGAGGTACAGAAACCTGCTCGACATGAATTCTTTCTTGGGGGGCTTTGCAGCTGCTTTAGTTGATGATCCAGTGTGGGTTATGAACATTGTCCCTGTTGAGGCTGAGATTAACACTCTAGGTGTCATTTATGAACGTGGATTGATTGGCACCTATCAAAACTGGTAAGCCTCACTTCAGAAGAAAAATTTGCTGGCAGACTAGATTTATGGAAAATAATTAGACTAAGCAGGTCACGAACAGATATATAAAAACGTGTCAGAAAGTTACTCCGGTTGAAAAATATATATTAGCATACTAACATATCCAGGTTGCATCTTTGATTAATCTATCATCCATATAAAAGCTATGTGGGAAATCAAGGCAAGCAACAAACCTTGTTGGGTGAAAACTGAAAGGAGATTTTTGTTTGCTTATCTACTAAATAGTTGTATCTTTCTTGAATCATGTATAGATCTTCCGAAACATGGGTCTCCAACCAAATAGCAGCTATATGGAGACGCGTCTAAAATTTTTTTCATAGAACAAATAGGCATGTCATGTTCTGCACCAAGTTTCATTAGTAACTAAGAAGTCACTAAAAACCACATTCTCTGCTCTCAGGTGTGAAGCCATGTCCACCTACCCAAGAACTTACGACTTCATACATGGTGATTCAGTTTTCAGCCTCTATCAGAACAGGTAATGTCAAAAGCGAACTCTAAAACTCATCAATTTTTATAGTGAAAATAGAAATACAGATTGAGAAACCTTATGGGTATTCTAATTACATCTAACAAATGTGCGACAGATGCAATATGGAGGATATTCTCCTAGAAATGGATAGGATATTGAGGCCAAAAGGTAGTGTCATTCTGCGTGATGATGTGGACGTGTTGGTGAAGGTGAAAAGCATTGCAGATGCAATGCAGTGGGAAACCAGAATTGCAAACCATGAAGAGGGTCCATACCAGAGAGAGAAGATACTATTAGCAGTCAAGCAGTATTGGACTGCACCATCTGAACATGACAAGAGCTAGTTTTTTTATCCTTCCCTTCACTCGGAATTTTCTAATTTCTGTCAAAATTTTTCTTAGGAAATTCCATTCTTTTCCAACCCCAATTCTGCGGCCGCAAAGTGAACATTCATACACAATTATGTCATCGAAAATTCGAAATTCTCATAGCAAATATATGATTTAAATACAAGCTGCTGAAATTAAAATTACCTCCCTTCTCATTCCAGTAATTACACCAAGAACCCTTGAGTTGAATTTTTATCAGGCAAATAATTTTTTTCCATACACAAAGACCCTCTTTATAGCCTTTCATATTGTTGGAAAGTAAAAGGCAAGGGTCTTTTGGATGAAGACAGTTCCAACATGTCAAACTATGATGTTTTTATTTTTACTGATTGTCCTCTTTTCTTTCATATTTCAAAAGAACAAAAAAAAACGACATAGTTTCAAACAAAAAATGCTTGATTTGATGTGTTAACTATAAAAATATAGGTTTGTCAAGAAGATTTGTTATACTCCATAGTAAAATACGTGCTTCATAAAATTTGTTAATGGCCAAATGGACATTCTGACAAAGAATATCTGTGAATAAAAATATGCACAATCGTTCTGTTAGATTAATGCCCCCTTTCTGAGCTCGTATCTATACAAACACGAATACTTACAGGAATATGTAAATCTAAATTAATTCCAGAAACAATGCTTCATGCCTGCTGGTCAGGCCTACTTCACTCAAGGCAAATGAGCTATCATCCATACTGAAAGCTTGTCGGGGGTATGACTTCACCTATTCACCAAATATACAAGAAATGATTGTTTGGTTATTTATGCATCTCAAGCACAGGAATAAAAATAATTTCCTCTACATCTTCAAATACTCATTTAACCCAATCATATCGCATATAGAAGTTCAAAAAAATTTGACTTTAAATGCCATTTATACACCTTTTCAATCAGCTTTTCCCAACAAATCGTGATAATTGTCAATGGAATGACTTTATGATATGTTTATTAGAAAGGACTAGACCTGGGTAAATTTCTTTTTGCATTTGCTATACTCATAAATAGTTTTTTGAAACCTAACCACATAGCACAATGATGTAAAAAACACCCACTTGTACAGAAAAAGAGATTTATCTAAAACTAAAGAAATTAAATCCAATCAAGAATTAAGCAAACAGTCTTTAGGTATGCTACCCTAAATCCTAATTTTTAAAATGTTGAAATATATGACCTTGTCTTTGTGTGAGAAAAATGACTTTGTTCCATTTATGACGTCTTTTCAAGACAAGAATGGTGTTTACCCAATGACTGATGTGGATGATACTAACCTCCACAAAATTTGAGGACGCAAGCATTCCCCCCCAGTGTACTACAAATATCTGTCTGTGTGTGTGCAAGGTAGAAGTGAATCACTTGGACACTTTTTATGAAATATCACCAGAGAAGGTAACATTACACAACTAAACCGCTTCTACAGTTACCCAATTGTAGGAAATCATACCATAAGAAGGTTAAATCCAGAAAATCAGAGGACAAAGAAAGGAACACTTACAACTCTATAGGTGCCAGGCTTCAGTTCTCCGCCAATTTCTATGAAATCAAAAATAAGCTACACAGTAGCACAATCACAGTTTGTTAGCCATGAATGCCGATGACACAGCAATATACCATGAATTAATCTATAGAAGTCTCCCTCTGACATGCTCTATGCATCTTAGACCATATGATTGTGATCAGAAAATCCTTAAGACGAGTAGAAAGAATTCAGGCTTGAACCTTTCCCCAAATGGGTTAACTTTGAAAATAAGAGAAGCAAATATTTTCCTCCAAATTAAGAAGGAATATAAAATGGTTCTAGACATGCATGTGTGACAAAGTGAAAACATCAAATAGGACATGTTATCAATAGGAGTTGCAATTTTATATATGAACCTATTTCAATAATTGATCTCATTCATAAACAATTATTTGAATTATAATGAACGTCAATTCTACAGCTTTGGAATTCTAATACTACTTTACCTTAAGCTTGTCAGTCTTAAGAAACCGACGTCCACACCGACTACCATCTGGCATTCGGATGACAATGATAATTGCATTCTCATCATCTACAGGGGGTTCTTCAGGAAGAAAAGTTTCTTTCTTACCAAACATTTTCTCCTCCTGCAACCATGAGGCACATGCATAAATACCCAAATAAAACGGTGCATGACTTGAGAATTTAGTGGTTTTGTATCTTTATATATTCCAAAGAACAAAACCATATGAGATGATATTCACCCCAAAAAAACTTCTGAGACCATAATAAAGCATAAATACTAACAGGATGAAATTCTTTCCTACAAGGCAATATCAGTAACCACGAATAGAAGACTACATAACACAACAATTAATGTACTAATGCTATCTACTCATACCAATCCCTTTAAAATGATGTCAAGGAAGCCCTTCCCCTTAACAAAATCATTTACTATTATCAAGAAAGAAGACCATCATGCAGTTTTCCACCAAAAGAACTGTATAGGCGAAATGGGGTTTCACTTTTGTACAAACAAAACTACATTTAAACAAAGTTATGACTAGAACAACGTATTCATGTTCAGAAGAATTTTTGTTCTTCAAACTATGTTCGTAATCAACATGTCAAGGTATTCCTACCAATTTTGATACAATGGAAGTCATACTCGAGGCATCAGCCCATAGCCCTATACCCAAAACCACATCACCTTCTCATCAAGGTCAAGAAGGCAATCACTAGCATGAGCCCATATCTGAAATGAGGATGATGTGAAGTGTATGATGCACAAACACTTCTAGACAAGCTATCATTGGCTTAAATTAGTTATGTGTACGTATGAACCATTCAAATTCATAAACCCATGTCCCATTGTCAGTTGCCACCAGTTATGCTCATATTATTGAATTCTGCATTTACATTCTAACCAGCATGACTCGTTAGGAGAAATACCGAAGATGAACGCTTGAGAGTTAGGCAACAGAGAATATCTACAACCTTGAGCAATATTACATCCTAACCAAGGAAACAATTTAACATGCTAGAAACTCAACACATTTATTACCTTGCTTTCAAGCTTCTTGCATGACTCTTCTTCCTTTAAGCATTGAGTTTCAACTATTCTTTGAGCATTCAATTCCTTTTGCTTATCGACCAGCAGTGATGCTTGATACTCAGCATCCTGCATAAAACTTTGAAACATCATGCAATGCTCTCACGAACACCGTACACACTAACACAAAAATAGCCATCACAGGCAAGAATTTAAAACCTGTTGTTCTCTTAGCATCCGAGTTTCTGTTAATGACTGTGATGTTGGAGTTGGAGAAAACTGCACATTAGGATCCACAATTTTTCCTGGATGACGTTGCAGATTGGGGAAAGATGACAAATTCTGTGAGGTGTGATCAGGCATATCACCAAAAATTGCAGTCTCAAGCAAAACTGCTTCATTGAGCTCTTCAGATGACATATTTCCCCACTACATTGCCAAAAGGAGCCAATAAAATATCAGCCTAACATCATTGGTTTCAAATTTTGAAGAGTAAATCAAATTATCTTGGGTTTCTATTGCCACCTCTTCAGAAATAAATAAATCTTCATTGCCTTGAAGATGTCTACCAGCAGTGCTGCTCAATGGAGAACCCATCACTGGCTGTGCCACTTCTTGGGTTCCACCTCTGTTGGATGAGGTTCCTGGCTTTACTTGCAAAATATCCATTTGTCAGGAGAAATATCTGTAGAGCTTTGTTATTGCACAGGTCCTCAGAAAAGTATCATTCCTATACCTTCTAAAGTGCTCACACCAAATACACACAAAAGAACTAATATGCAGACTGCAAAATAAGTTTCAAGCCAGCAACTTCACATTAAATGTCGTAATTCTATGACCTCTGCCCAAGTTGTCCAACTAAGTTATACTTCCGATTTGCAAGATTAAGTTCACACAATGAAGACAAATGCTGAACTAAAATAATTTTAGCAGTATTCGTCTAGCTTTTTAATGAGCATTCATTATGCATCACAAGAAGAAGAACTGGAAATAGAATGAAGAAAGGGCCGGAATGAATACAGCTGAGGGTTTCTTAGAAATAACATAAATTTCTGTGGAGGCCAGAGTTTCAGAAAAGGAAGGGAGAAGTAAAATTTAAAGAATTTTTTTTTTTTTTTTGCCCAATTTCAAACTTGTGGAGACTATGGCCTCCCAAAGTCTCCATATGGATCTTCACCTGCTATTGCCAAAGTACGCAAGTATTTTATCTTAAGAACACAAGTGTCTTGTGTGAGTATATCAACAAAATCATGAAGCTAACAAAGAGTGCACCTGCCATCTGCTACTGCTGGCATTCTCTCTCGTGGTTGAGAGATCATGTGCTCCTATTCTTTCATTTTCTAGTATTGCTAATCGTTCATCCATTGCTTTCTCTTGCTCTGCCATCTGAGTTCATTGGTAATTAAATAAAGGACCAAGAATATGGAGAACGCATATAATAAAATAATATGATTTCAAAACCTTCAAGGACAACGAAATTGCATGAGCTAAATCTTCATCTTCTTGGCAAAAATTACTTTGGGGAAGCCTATCATCTACTGAATCCTGAAAGAATATTAATAGAAAGCAGGGGGAGGCTTTAGAGAGCATAAAGAAAGACGTAAATATCTAAGCTTTAAGATAAGATATACATTAAGTGTTTCAAATTGCCTCCTTGAAGCGCTCTCTCTGCTGTCCAACTTTGAAGCCTCTATTGCAGCTTGAATCATTTCCTCCTCTGTAGCATTATTTGGTATATATGAAGGGCTTGGCTGAGTTAAGTTCAAATTGCTTTGAAAATCATTTGCCCCATAAATTCCTTGACCGTGAGATAAGGAATTTCCAGTCAAGTCTACACTTGATGAGCTCAATCCTGAATAATGGGGTTGCTCATATGTACTATTGCTTCCCACAGGAACTCCTGTCACTTCTCCTTGGTGCGAAGTATATGGGGCATGACTGTTAATTGGAGTAGCACTAATCCTGTTATACAGGTCCCTCAATTTTCTCCTATAATTTGAGTCAAGCAGTAGTGAAGGTCGAAACCTTCTTACAGCAGAGAATAAAGGCAAAAGTCCACGTGATCCATCATAGTTTCGATTATTTACATCCATGTGATTATACTGCGGACCAGCAGTAAGATTTTGCCCCAAGCTGGACAATACAGTTGCAACAAACAAATGCGTAAATAAAAGAAAAAGTGAAGAAAAACTCAGAACTTCTCATGGTAAATGAAGTGCCATCATTTATGTTCTAACGAAAATATTGAAAGGAAGTGGGAAAAAGGTTATGAATCATTTGACATACATGTGTTTATCCCCTTCAATAAAATGAGCATTGACAGCTTCATTAAGATTGCCTCCATACTCCTGCTTACCAATCAAAATGCGAATGTAAGGGTTTGGGCTTATAATGAAAATACCTGGTATGTAACTAGCCCAAATGATAGCGCTAAACCATGAAATTAATTATAAGCAAAAGAATCACCGTAGTGATGGACAAGGACAATACACAAAGAAGGCTAATAATAGTCGGAGAAAAAGGTGACGATGTTATCTAGGGTAAAGGCATCAATTATAAACATTCAACACTTGAATATATTACAAACCTGATCATAGTGATTCATAATTTGAAACGTTATATTCATTTGGAGAGATGATCTTTCTAAATAATTTTCCAAATTCCTGAGAATTTAAACAGCCAAGATCACACTCCTATGGTCTATTAGCTAGTTCTGAAGCATCGTAAGTAGAAGAGAAGAACACATCCACCAAGTCCACCTCTCAATCCATTGAATACAGACTGAAACTAGCATTTCAATAGGAAAGGACCACTCAACAAAACATAATTGACCACATTGCCCATTTTACCGCATGATATAAAATACAGAACTGGCATTCATTACAATCTCAAATCTTAAAAAGAATTTCCTCAGCAAAGAATCCCCAAAATTCATTAAAAAAAAGTCCTATGAATCACTAATCTCATCAGATATAAATTTCAAAAGTCCTCTGTTGTAGCTGAGCAAACACAGTAACTCCACCGGAGGAAAATAAATGCAGTTTGGTCACTGTTAAATGGAAATACTGAGGATTTGAAATTAAATGAGAGCCAGAATCAGTCTAACAAAAGGAATCCTCACTGGTTCTGGACAAAGCCTCATGCAATGACCCGAAGGAAAATAGAACAGAAATTGCACTCGGTCCCCCTGATGTTCAAGAGACCAGAACTCTCCTAATCTACTGTTTTACACTCAAAACATCCCATGTGCCATCAAAACCTACAGCTCCTATTAAATAAGCAACAATAGTCAAAAAGTGCCCCCTGACTCTATCCTGATATTAGGGCCACCCTACAACCTTAAACTTCTTTATTTTGTCCCTCTGACTTTCCTTTTATAGGTCCAAGGTGCAGTGGCTACAACATTCTCCAACCTCCCTCTCCTCTCCATCCTTCACACAAATCACTTTTATCCACGCATGTCATGCTTAATATCACATCTTCAAGACCATTTGTCCATCAAGGAAAATAGAACCTTCCACGGCTACTTAATACCCCACAGCTCATGTATCACAGCCAGGATTTAGTTCTTTCAAATCAGATGCATACTGCCCTTAAAAAAATAGTTCTGGAGCTAACAAGAAGCATGACTTGAATAATTATGCCCTTTGTCCAGGGTTAGAACTTATTGTTTCTCATCCCTGGGGACATTTAATGAAAAAGAACTTTTTGAGCTAACATTAGAACTTATCAGTTTCCCTATCATCCCAGGCCCGTGTTCATCTAATGAAACAGAACTTTTTGCAATATTTGATCTCAAAAATCAATTGCATTAACATACATGGTGAAAACTGATGAGTAGTTGTATGACCAGACCCTGCTACATCCCCAATTAGTTGTATTCAGGCTTTTCTCGACCCTGCCCCCCATAGCAGTCAACAGTAGTCTTAACAGACCCAAAGAATCAGGGTCACCAAAATTTTCATCCCTAATTAACATGAGTGTGGATCACCAGGAAATAACTATTCAACTAATACATATTAAAAATAATTATACACTTGTGTTACGGTGAGCCACAGAACTTAATCAGATCAATTCATCCCAGATCAGAGACATTTTAACAATAACCTTCACTAAAGAAACATGCTTCTGGCCAGTCATCAGTAAGAACATTGAAATGTGGTATTTATATTAAGTCATTGACGTTTTCTTCTCTCTTTTGCTTCCTCCCTCACCTTCCTTTCTGAGTTTTCAAAACTCTCTGTTCACGAAGTCTTCTTCTAAAACGACCTCCGGCATAAATGAGCAGTATTTATGAGGAAAACAGTGTAAACGAAGTAATCAAGATCAACTAAAAGAATTAACCTATATAATTCAACCGCAACCTTATATTTTATCCACATTAGACACTCCCAAGTTATGCCTCCTTTTAAACCATCAACTTTGATCCAATAAAATAGTCTCCTCTTTTGCATCATTTTCCCCTCCTTTCTCCTATTTTGATATTTACTTCGTCATCCATTTGATGCATTTCTACAATGTCTGCTTAGCTAGAAAAAAGAATCAGACAAAGAAGCCACAATGCGAAAATTGAACTAAAACGATGCCGCTGACGCTGCCTGATAACATAATGAACAGTACATTTATCCAAACAAAAATGGATTTGATAATAATTTTCTTGTCTATGGAATCCATAAGAGGATATGTATAATATAATATAGCATATCACTTATCAGACCGAGAAGCTCACCTCCAACTTCCGAATGGCGACGAACTCGGAGGATCCGGTGATTCTCATGAAGGTTTCGATGGATTCCGGCGTAGGAGTAGCCATTGCGACCGCAGATCTTTGCAAGTAGAGATGTAGATTGCAGGGCAAGAGAAGTGGAGTGGTGTCCCCTGTACACAATAATGTGCTTTTAGTCTGGGAGTGCGCGCCACCTTTTGTACGTTGTGTTATTTTTTGTTGCTTGGAAATTTTTATAAGCTGAGTTGGACACGTGGCAACCAGCGCCTTGACCATAACCACGCGCGAGAGAATAAAACACTGTAGGATCCATGGAACGGATAGCTTTACTCAACCCAACGACTAAAAAATTAAAAAAAAAATCTTCAAATTGACAGCGGCTCGTTTGGGCTGGGGGAAAACATTTGCAGGTACATGGGTATTTTTTTTTTTCTAAATACAAGTAACCTATTATTATTATTATTAGAGATAATTATATTTGATATATTATTAGGCATTAAATATGAGTATATGAGAATTACATAAAAACTTTCCTCTAAAGAGAGATTCTAGAGAGAGGAATTTCTTTGCCTTCTCCCTTCTAGAGAAGAGTTGCCTAAGTGAATACTCCGCTGGGAATGCAGTTCGACGTCTCTAAAATTTCCTTTGTTCAGATTTATGGTTTCTCTAGGTAATGTTAATCATTAAGCTAGGATAGTTGGGGAAAAAAGGGGGTAGCCGCCCTTCCTATTTCTCTCTTATCGAGTCTTTCCAATCATCGGATATTGGATAGCCTTACGGTGTTGCCAATCAGGTTTAATTACTTGCATTATGGCTAATTAATTGATCTGCCTCCTTTAGCCTTCTTCAGGTGTGTCTTTGTGTATACCTGGGCTCGGAGGCTTTTAATGTTTTTGTGATCCTACTTCTCTTTTTCCAATGTCTTTTCCCTTGTGCTTCCTGTGTCAACCAATAATAGAACTAGTAGTTATGATTATTCCTTTCTTTACCTCCGATATTCTTTCTCTTGCTGGATCTATAAATCTCGCTATCTTGTAAGGTTTCAATCCACATCTTCTTGCATGCAAACTATTCATCTATTAGCTTCCTATCCTTCTCCTTACCGGTGCTTTATTGTCTACTTTAACATTCTCCATTTCTTTCTCCCTTTTCTTTTCTTGTCTTTTTTCATCTTTCCCTTACCCTACCTGTTTTTCTAAAATGTTCTTTTTGTGCTCCTCATATCCCACCTTTCCATCAAGGATCCTCTTGGGGAAATTCCTCTTGAATCTTTTATTGTAGACCCAACCCTCCTTGCCTGGCCAATGCATCCTTAGTCGACCTTCACACCTTCTCCATTCAAAAACTGGAGCGTCATCTTCGAGATGCTTGGGTCCTTTAGGACTCCTTTACTGTGGAAGGGAAGATAGGAAGGTTCTTCATAATCAATTTTCAAAATCTGATTGACAGAGACTTTGTGATCTGTAACGAGCCCTGGTCGATTAATAACTCACTTCTTGTCGTTTCCAAATGGCAAGAGAGTTTGGAGTTGCAAGAACATCGGTTGGCTATTTTTCCAATTTGGGTTCAGTTCTAGGGGTTGCTAATGGAATATCACTCTCCGGATGTAGCAAATATTCTTGGAGATATAGTTGGGAATTCTGTGCAATATCAAGGATCGGTTCGTTTCTCATCACATCTTCAATTCCTAAGAGTTCAAGTGTTGGTTAACTCCTTTTATCCCCTCATTCAAAATATTCAAGTTACGCTAGAAACTGGGGAAAAAAAGTGGATTGCATGCCGTTATGAGCGTATATTCAGGAGATGTAATATTTGCTACTCCAATGGACATTTATCTCATGAGTGCACTAACTCTTTGTTTGAGTCTTACAGGGCCTATAATACAATCATCAGTAGAGTGGAACGAAGATTCGGTAATAATTTCCCTTATAATTTTGAACCACAAAGAGTAGAAATAGCTTGGCAGGAATGGATCAAGTAGCATCGCACCAAGGGAACTACTCAAATTCGTTTCTTTGGATTTGGAAGACAAGAATATCGCACCTTTGAAGTCCTGCCACAGGATATTATGACAAATTGGAGTAGGAATGAAGGTTTATTTCACTGCTCTTCTAATGATTCTTTAGCGTTTGAATCGGATGATGATAGTTCTATGGGAATGCCAACTGCTCCTCCACCGTCTCATGTAGAAGTTCACAATTAAATCCAAAATTCTGGTCCTTTCTTGCATGGGTCTGAAATCAGTAATGAGGTTAAAGATTTGTTGGGCCAATGCATGAATAATCTACTCAACCCAAGTAACACTCACTCTCCAAATGGGCTTCATCCAGATGCTTTGGGCCTATCTAAAGTCCAAAATATTGAAATCACGGTGGAACAAATATTTGGACCATCATCATCTGTTGTTGGGTCCCCTCAGGAAGTAAATAAAATTCTAAAGGACAACCTCGAGGGTTACTAAACTCAGTACGAAGGAAGTCTCTCGTCCTCTGCCGAATTTCTTGCAAGGCTTCTCTAGCTTGAGCCCTTCTTGGGTGAATCCTAACCATGCCTCACCTCCAGCATCATTTATGCCGCCCCTTCAACATGCTCTTGTTTCCCTTCCTATCCAAAAGTTTGGTGCTAATGCATGTAAAAATCGTCAGCTTAACAACAATCTGGATTCGATGGGGGCTGCAATCGACTGCTATATCAGGGAATGTGACAAGATTTTGGGGAAGTGCCCAGCTGCTAATGGTAAGGAAAACATATATCTCCCTGAAGATGGTAGGTATAGTGTTCGATCTCTTACTTGGTTTTTGGCTAAATGTATTCCCCATACTCCTACTGATCTAATGAGCTGGTGGTAAGCGAACTGTGATAACTATCAGTGGAATTCAGATGGTTTTGGAATTTTCTTGCATTGTGGGGAGGATAATTGTTATAACTAGCATCTAATTCCTACGAACTATGACAACTTTGATATGCTTCTTCTGAATAGCAAAGCGCTATATTTCTCTGTTCCAAACAAGGGGCCACTGGCTTACACTCCTGAGGCGGCGACTCCTGGCTCCAAATGGTTTTTTTACTTTTCCATGAAGGATTCAAGCCTCCCGTTGGAAGCCAAGCTACCAATTATCCCTGCACCTCCTTTAAACCCTAAGGAAATCATGTCTTCATCTTTTGGTCAGCGACACAATGCAGTTAAGGAAATCACTCTGGTGGAAAATGATCCTACAGAGATTTTTTTTGCAAAACTCTTGTACGAAAGCGTCAATTAACAGCAAACTGGACTGTTGAAGGAATTAACAAAAAGCTCAAGATTTTGAAGACTCTGCTGGACAGGAAAAGGCAAGGGAAGCTGCCTCAGAAAAGCTTCCCAAGTTGCCATGAAGCTCTTGAGTTGGAACTGCCGTGGTTTCAGGAAGACGACGGCAGTTCATAGATACAAGCGGCTTGTTCGTTCTACATCACCAGATCTAGTTTTTCTTTCAGAAACATAAATAAGTGTATCAGCCGCTTGTACGCCTGTTTTGGATTCTGGGTTTGATAATTATGTAGGAACCGATGCAGTTAGTAGGGGAGGGGGAAAATTGTAGCATTGAAATCTCATTTCAATATCTCTATTTTGGATGTTCCCCCTTTTTTTGTCATTGTAAGCTCGCTGGAAATGAACTTTATCCTTCATGTTACATTTCGTGTATTTTTGGTCCCCCTTAAACTCACTTAAGATTTACACTTTGGTAGTGGATCATCAGCACCTGAGAAACAATTGTTCAACCATGGATTTTATTGGGGGATTTTAATCAGATTTTATCATATCAAGACAAAAATGGAAAGCTTGCTTCTTCATCAAGTATGGCTGATTTTTTTAGTTTGTCTAAACTCAGCAAATTTGATGAATATCAATAAAAAAGGTCCTGCTTTTACTTGGACTAACAACAGATCAGGGAAGGACAGTATTATGGAAAGATTGGATATGGCTTTTTGCAACCAACTTTGGATACAGTCTTTTCCTTTATCTGTTGTTAATACTATGTCAATAGCATCTTTAGATCACTGTCCTATTATTTTGACCACTGAGCTGGAAATCAAAAAGGTTTATCCGAAGCGTTTTGAGTCTTTTTGGTACCAATATGAAGACAGTATCAAAATTATTCATGAATCCTGAACTTACCAGGTGAGGGGTTCTCCTAGTTTCAATCTCTTTTGCAAATTAAGCAGAACATTGTCATCCTTGCATTCTTGGTAGAGCCGGTAAACGGGCTGGCCCGCGGGTTGGCGGGCCAACCCGCTCAACCCACGGGCCAAATGGTGCGGGCCTGTGCGGCCTGCATCAAAACGGCCTGGGAAAACCCCAGCCCGAGCCCGAGGTGGCGGGCTGGCGGGTTGGCCATTTTTTTATTTTTAATATATATTTATAAATTTTAATAAATATAAATACTTACACAAATAATTAATATGAAGTTAATTGGCTTCAAAAAACATCTTCGGAATAAATTTTCATATATTATTTAGCAATTATAATATATTTAATAAATTATTTATTTTAATCCTAAACCTCTTTTAAAAAATATTCATTTTGATACATAAATAACAATAAGATGAAAATAAGTATATACAATTATGTGTTGTATGGTTCATAAAGATTTAACATTGTAAAAAACTTACTTAAAAAATTAGTTTTAAAAAAACAAAAATTTTATTAAAAAAAAAAAAAAGGCGGGCAACCCGCGGGTTGAGCCCGCATAACCCGCGGGTTATGCAAGCCGGGCTCGTGCAGCCCGCAAAAATACGGGCTGCATTTTGTGCAGCCCGAACCCGTCCCAACCCGCGGGTTGGGCCCGTTTTCCCGGCTCTAATTCTTGGAGTAAGTTGAATATTGGAAATTTAGCTGTAAGAATTAGAAATGCTGAGAAGGAGATTCATGATTTGTCAATGAGACTAGACCTAAATAATATGGATCACAATATAGCTTCAATTTGATGGATAAAAAGCATGATTTGGAATTTTTGTATGATTGTGAATTGAGCTACTGGGCTCAAAGGGCTAAATTGAAATGGAAAGTGGAAGGAGAAAGAAACACGAAGTTTTTTCACGCCATGGTTAGTAAAAGGAAATCCAAAAACCTTATCAAGAATTTGAAGAAAGAAGATGAATCATGGACTGATAACCAGCAAGAATTATCAAATATGGTTTTGGAGCATTTTAGTACAATCTTTAAAAAGCCAGATTTGTATAACCATGAAGAGCTGCTCTCTGAAATGGCTTATCTTCCTATGCCTACTCTATTGGATGAAGAAAAAATTGTTTTAATGTCACCAATCTCAAAGGAGGAAATTAAGGTGGCAATATTTGGATTACCAAAGGACAGTGCTCCTGGTCCTTATGGGTTTCATGCAGATTTTTTTCAGAGAAATTGGGTCCTGGTTCAAAAGGATGTGGAGGATATGGTCATTTCTTTCTAGAATTTAGAACACATTTTAAAATCTTTTAATAAAACTTCCATTGTTCTAATTCCCAAGTGCGATCATCCTCAAACCTGTAGAGATCTTAGACCTATCAGTTTATCAAATGTTGTGTACAAAATCTTATCAAAGGTTTGTAATAGACTAAAAGCATTTTTACAACGATGCATAGCACCTAATCAAGGAGCTTTTCTCAAGGGAAGACTTATTTCTGATAATGTCCTATCGGCATCTAACTTGATAAGTCAGATATATTCTGCTCGCAAAGGAAGGAAAAAAATTGCAGCCCTTAAAATGGATCTCTCAAAAGCTTTTGACATATTATCTTGGAATTTTATCATGGTTGTTATGAGTAGAATGGGTTTTCCAGTTAAATGGATAAATTTAGTGTATCAATGTATCTTAACTGTCTAATATCAGATACAGTTCAATGATCAAGTGAGTAATTCTTTTTATCCGGTAAGAGGAATCAGACAAGGAGATCCTTTATCTCTGTATCTATTCATACTTGCGGCCAATGTACTGTCTTACCTAATTGCACAAAAAGAATCTCAAAATTGTTGGACTGGAATCAGAGTCTCTGCTGAAGCTCAACCAATTTCTCATCTTTTATATGCTGATGATTCTATTTTGTTCTTTGATGTTAATGAAATGAATCTTGTTTCAATTAAGGCAGTTCTTCAAACTTTCTGCAAATGGTCTAGGCAGGAAATCAACTACAACAAATCCTCTTTGATCATGAGCCCCAACATCTCTCATCAAACAAAGCTCCAAATCTCAGGTTTCCTTGGAATCTCATTTGCGGGAAGATTAGGGAAATATCTAGGAACTTAGACACTGGAAGAGATAAGTCAGTTATCTACAATCAAGTGGCTCATTCTATAGAGAGAAGAACTAGTGCTTGGAAAGGAAAACTACTATCGCAGGCTACTCGACTTACTCTCATTAAATATGTTTTGGGCGCTTCTAATATTTACATTCTGTCATGTGTTAATTAAGCTTCCCAAATCCATTTGTGAGAAAATTGATTCTCTTTGTGTTAATTTTTTCTGGGTCTTCTGGGGATAGTAGGAGGTTACATTTGGCAAGAAAGGATATCCTATTCAATTCTATTGATCAAGGAGGACTAGGAATCAGACCAAGTTCATGTGTGAACAAGGCACTTCTTGCGAAGCAAATTTGGAGAATAGCAACTGCCACCTCTTCTTCACTCCTTGCATCCGCTTTGCAAGTAAAGTATATATCTCATTTAAATCATCCTTTTTTGAAAAAGCCATATAACTCTTCTTGGATATGGAAAGGTATTTTAGAATCTGTAGACCTTGTGGTTAACAACCTCAATTGGAAAGTAGGTAATGGTTCGAATATTCCTCTTAACCACCCCTTTTGGTGGCAAATGCAACAAGATTTGGGCTATATGTTTAACATTAATAGAGTTTCAGACCTTATAATGCATACTCAATCTAGTTGGAATCCTGTGAAGTGGAATTTTAATCTTATTCAAGCTATTTATTCAGTTGAGGTTGCACAAGAGATTTTTAGAATTCCTTTGCCTCTCTTAGAAAGATCTGATTCATTAATTTGGAATGGAAGTATTTCGAGGATGTATTGTGTTAAGAATTCCTTTCGGATGTGTTTGAATAATTTTTTAACAACTAATCAAGTTGTTGATCATTTCTGGAAGTTTGTATGGTCCATATCGCTTCCTCAGAAAAACTTGTTGTTAATTTGGAAAATTATTAACAGAGCAGTACGATCTTCTGATATTCTTAAAGAGCACCATCTTAATACCTCATCTCTTTGTCCATTTGGATGTTTGGAATTGGAGACTCTTGATCATTTATTTCTTTCCATCAGAATTGTAAATGGTGATACATTGATTCAATCGAATGTTTCTACTTGGCTCAAGGACACTCTCTCGCAACTGGGAAAGAATGGACAATTTAATTTGATTCATGGGATTATATTAACTATAAATACTATTTGGAGGAAGTGGAATCTAGCAATTCACCAAGGAAAAATGTGGACACCTGAGGAAGTCATCAGAGAAATCAGGGGGGCTCAAATTTATTTTGATATGATTTTTCAAAAAAAAAAAGGATCAAAAACACAGTGTGGAGGTTCCTTCCAATACTAACTTCACTGGGAAATTGGAAGGTTGGACAGTAATGCTATTAAAAGTAAACGGAAGGGATTCTATGGAATGTCATAGCATTATATGTTATGAACTTCTCCTAGTTCACAAATTTATCTGGCAGGGGAAATTTGCAGACCAAAGATTATTTCTTCTCATGTGTTGCATTTCTTGTTTGGCTTGGATTATTGAATCAGGTTTATGTTCTGGTTTAGATGGAAGAAAATTACAAATCTTATGTGGAAGGAGTCTCTTCATCAATCCACTTTCTTTATCCTCTCAAGGAGTGATTGAGCAGGATCTCTTACTTCTATTATCTTCCTTTTCTGATCACCAAATTTATTTTGTGCCTTGTCCTTTTATTTCTAATTTTTTTCATTCGTGTGTTTGTAATTTAAGTTTCACTGTACTGTAGAACTATATTTCTATGAATGTCATTTTGTTTGAGCTCAAAAAAAAAAATATGAGTATATCTTTCAGTGGGGATTTGAACATTAATTCATCATTTATGAGAAATTAACTCCTTTAGTTAGATCAAAAAATGACATGTATATTTGTATTAGAAATAATTATATTCAAGATATTATTGGACACTAGATATGAACAGATGTTATTGGAATAATTTTGAGTACTTGTTACCACATCATTTGTTGGCTGCAATTCAAAGAGTCAAGGTGCATAGGTTTGGAGAAGTTGATACTCCGGTACAGAGATGGTCAAGTGATAGGTGTTTTAGTTAAATCAGCCTACAAGTTTATTGTGGGCAGTTCAGTCATGGGATTCAAGCATCCTTGGAAAGCTGTTTGGAAATTGAAGATGCCTCAACAGTATAGATTCTTTACGTGGTTGTGTATGAAAGGGACAGTGCTAACTAATTTGGCAAGGTTTCAACGTGGATTTCACTCTTCAAGGATCTGTGAGCTTTGTTTTTCAAGTCAAGAAACAATTCTTCATGTACTTTGTTATTGTCCAGCTATTCATGAACTTTGTGTTGAGATAATGTTTTGATGATGACAATTATGTTTTTGCAATTATGTCAAAAATTATATGTTTTCACAAACACGTTATATGATTTTCAAGTTTTAGTGAAAGTGTTAAAAATACTCGAATGATGAGGATCAATACTCGAGTACCATTTAATAAAATATACTTCCAAAATTCAACACTCTCAAGAGAACTCAAATTTTGGTGAAAGTATTGACAACACTCGAGTACTGAGTGTCAATACTCGAGTATCAAGTGTTGAAACAAGTTTCAGAAATCCAACACTCTCATTAGAACTCAAATTTTAGAGAAAGTATTGACAACACTCGAGTATTGAGTATTAATACTCGAGTATCGAGATTTAAAACTACTTTCAAAACAGAACACTTTCAAAGAAACTCAAGTTTTAGTGAAAGTGTTGTCAAAACTCGAGTATTGTGAAACAGAACTCGAGTATTGAGCTTAGAAAATCTCTTTGAATTTCATTACTTCCTTAAAAACTCGAAGTATTAGCAAAAGTGTTGCTAATACTTGAGTATTATGAAATATAACTCGAGTATCGAGTTGAAAAAATCTTTTTGAACTTCAATACTTCTTTGGAAACTTGAAGTATTAGCAAAAGTGTTGCTAATACTCGAGTACTATGAAACAGAACTCGAGTATTGAGCCTAAAATTTGTCTTCCAGGTTGAATACTCTAAAGGAAACTCGATGAGCAACAGAAGTGTTGATTTCAAATCTTTAAGACTCAAGTATTAGAGTGTAAAACTCAAGTATTGAAAGACTAATAGAGTTTTACTTGATAGAAACACAGCTAAACTCGAGTTTTATTTTCTAACACTCAAGTAATAACAGTACTTTTGTTAGAGCTCAAGAGGCATTGAAAGTATTATCACAAATTGACTCACAAATATTCGAGTAATGATAATACTTCCAAGCTTTATCTTCAAAACTCGAGTAAAAACAAGAGTGTTTTGAATTCTTCACTGTTATTTCTCACAAACACTCGAGTATTGTTATATATCACTCGAGTACTCTTTTTACTGACAATGTTTCAGAATGTCAGAACTTTTCATTATTCTCAAATATTTCCTTCTTTATGCTTCATTTATTTGAATCCTTTCTGCTCTCATAAATGCTCATTTATTTTAATGATTAATAGAGAATAGGTCATCAAATTGTCTCTCCGGAAAAGTGTTCAACGGATAAAAACTCAGGAGACGACCTTACCTCATGTTAGAAGCATTTAATGCGAGAAGGTGAACAAAAAATAAGAGAGTAACGGAAACAACATTGTTTCTAACGGATATTTATTTCTTCCCAACTATAAATGGAGATGCATTCAAGAGGAAACATGCAGAGAACACATTACTCAAATTCAACATTTATTGTTCTTCATCTACCTCCTCTGTTTTCATTCTCACGATCATAAATTTCTCAGTGCTTAGCATTCAATTCTCAGAAAGGAGAATATTCTTATTCAAATCTTGTTTTTGTGAGAGTTGCTTAAAATTAGAGAATTTGGAGTGTAAAAGACACAAGCCAAGAGTGTCAGTGTGCCGTATTAAGTTAGAAAGGGGGAGAGTCTCTCTTTCATCTGATGTAAAAGTGTTTGATAGTGGATTTGAAAAGTTCAGAGGGTTCTGAGGATTGGACGTAGGTCAAGTGGACCGAACCAGTATAAATCTTTGTGTTCATTATTTTCTTGCTCTCTGTTTTACTTTTAAAAGTTGCAAAAATTTATTTTGACCAATTCACCCCCCTCTTGGTCAAATCCTATCCTAACATTTGGTATCAAAGCAGGTCTCTTGTGTAAAGGACTTAACAGTCTCAAGAGTGATCAATAGCAGGATTTGGTGAACATGTTATCAGTGACAGAGCATCCATCACCAGACCTCTTGCTTTAATAGTTAATGTTTTTATTTCTGGAAAATAAAATTCCAAAATTTTATCTTAGCCACTTATTTAGACTTATGGGATGTTTTTGAACAGGAAAACTTTGTGCCCCAAAAGAAAGTCGATGACATACTCGCAGTGAGTTTGATGAACAAGACTCAAACAAAGTTTTACTAAATAGAAAAAATGTTTTAATGTTGCAGGTTGCTCTAAATGAAGATGATTTCTTCAGAATATACACACTTCCCTCAGCTAAACATATGTGGGAAGTCCTGGAGATAGCCTACGAAGGAACATAAGATGTTTAAGAGAGAAGAGTTAATACTCTCACAACTAAGTATGATTTACTCAGAATGTAAGAGGCAAAATCAATCGCAGAATTTGAAATGAGACATACTCATCTCATCAACAAACTGGCTACCCTTGAAAAAACTTATGATCAATGTACTCAAGTGAGAAAGATACTTAATATACTCAACGACAAATGGGAGGCTAAAGTTATAGCCATCGAGGAATCAAGAGAGGAGTCAATGATGTCAGTAGCTTCTCTTTTTGGAAGTCTCATAGAATATGAAAGTTAACAAAAGTTTAAAAAGGAATTATCTGGCATAGAAGACAGAAAGAAGAAAGGTCTGGCTCACAAATCAATAAAGGAGAAGGAACGAGAAACAAAGAACGAGGAAGTAGATGAAGTAGAAGATGAAAATTTGGCCATGGTGGTTCGCAGATTCAAGAAACTATATAGAAAAGATCAAAATCCAAGCAGGTTTCAAAAAGGTGCTTCAAGTAAAGAAATTATTTGTTTTGAATGCAACAAACTGGGCCATGTTAAAGCAGATTGTCCTCAACTATCACAACGAAACAAAGAGAAGAAAAAGTTCCGATCATTCAAAAAGAAGAAAGCCTATGTGTCTAGGATATGGGGAGATAGTTCATCAGAAGAAGAAAGTGAACCTAAGGAAGAAGCAAATATTTGTCTCGTGCTCAAGAAGAAAAAAATTTAGAGACAGAAGAGGTAATCATCGTTGAACCAATTTATGTTGAGTTACATTTAAAATATGATTAAATGCATATTAAATTACTTAAATTTGCCAAAGAATTAGCCAGTCTAAGAAAGAAAGTCAAAGAGCTAGAAAAACCAGCAACAGAGATAGTAACCGATAATTACTTAGAATGTCCAGTTTTGAAAAAGGAAAATGAATGATTAAACAAGGCTCTAGAAAAATTTACTAAAGGAAGTGAAATGCTACAAGTTATTCTAAAGAGCCAAAAAGTTGTAAATGATCGAACTGGAATAGGGTATAATCCTATTTGTGATAATAGAAAGGGAAAGAAAAGAAATGGAGGAAAAAGCTATCTCAAATATTTTCAAAAGTCTATTCATACTTCTGAACCATTTGCTCTGTGTAACTATTGCAACAGAAAAGGTCATAGAACTACTTCCTGTTATTTTAAGAGAAAGAAAACTCTGGGAACATATAAATGGATACCCAAAGGTTCAATGGAGTCTAAAACTCATCAAACTAACCTCAAAGGACCCAACAAGTTTTGGGTACCTAAAACTATAACCTGAATTTTTGCAGGTATGTCTTAGAGTATCCAAATCAAACAAATGGTACATCAACGTGGATGCTCAAGACACATGACAGAAGACAAAAGCAAATTTACCAACTTACAATCAAAGGATGGAGGAAAAGTGAGTTTTGGAGGAAATCAATCAGGAAAAATCACTGGAATTGGCGAAATTGGCAATACAAATGGAATACCAGTCAAAGATGTTTATCATGTAGAAGGACTCTGTCATAATCTGCTGAGTGTAAGTCAAAGCACTGATAGAGATAACTGGGTTATCTTTGATTCACAAGAATGTTTTATCATCAACAAGAAGGACCTATCCAGTGATAAAGAAAAGATAAACATTCAGCTACGAGCACCCAAGGACGGTAACTGGTACACTCTTGACTTAGAAAACTCTTTTACGAATTCTTGTTTTATTAGTCAAGCTAATGAGAGTTATCTATGGCATAAACTTTAGCTTATGTCAATATGAATCAACTTGACAAGTTAATCAAACATGATTTAGTTTAAGGTATTCCAAAATTCAAAGTCAAAAGTAATTTGATCTGTGATGCATGCCAAATGGGAAAACAAAACAAGTCTTCTTTCAAATCGAAAAATGAAATTTCAACCAAAAGACCCCTTGAACTTCTTCACATGGATTTGATGGGTCCATCAAGAGTAAAAAGTCTTAGTGGAAACCTTTATACACTTGTTATAGTTGATGATTTTTTTAGATTCACATGGACTATGTTTCTATCATCTAAAAATGAAACATTTGAGCTACTTGTTGTATTTGCCAAGAAGGTTCAAAATGAGAAAGGTGTGTCTATTGTGTCAATCAGGACTGATCATGGAGGATAATTTGAAAATGGTGATTTTACAACTTATTGTGAAAGCAAAGGAATCAACCACAACTTTTCAGCTCCAAAAACCCCACAACAAAATGGAGTCATAGAAAGGAAGAACAGAGTTCTTACAAACATGGCACGGGCAATGATAATAAAAAAAAAGATTTCACAAGTCTTTTGGGCTGATGCAATCAACAAAACATGCTACATCTCTAACAAGGCTTACATAAGATCATCTCTTGGAAAGACCCCCTACTAGCTATGCAAACGAAGAAAGCCAAATCCGTCTCATCTTCATGTCTTCAGGAGTAAATGTTTCACTCACAGCAATGGGGAAAGAAAATATCGGTAAATTCGATCCTAGATATGATGAAGGTTTATTTCTTGGTTATTCAAATCGAAGAAAAGCATATAGAGTGTTTAATAAACGTACTTGTGTTGTTGAGGAATCAATACACGTTAAGTTTGTTGAAACTAAGCCTCAATCAAAACCTTTGGTTGACGATGAAATTGTTATTTCAAAAGATTTTAAAAATATAACTTTATCGGATAATGATCCTGAGGAGGATCCATCAGCTGAATCTTTTCAAGCCTCCCAACCAAAGTCATGGAAATACATTCGAAATCACCCTCTCAATCAAGTGATTGGAGAAGTGAATGAAGGTGTACAGACACGAAAGAAATTCTTAAATGAAACTCAATTCTTAGCTTTTATATCTGAGATAGAACCCAAAAATATTGAAGAAGGTTTGTCTGACAATGATTGGATTATTGCAATGGAAGAAGAATTGAATTAATTCGAAAGAAATTAAGTGTGGGACTTGGTACCTTGTCCTAATGACCATCTAGTCATTGGAACAAAATGGGTATTTAAGAACAAACTTGATGAATCAGTAGTGATTATCAGAAACAAAGCTAGACCGGTGGCAAAAGGCTATAATCAAGAAGAAGGAATTGATTATGAAGAAACATATGCCCCAGTGGCCAGATTGGAAGCAATATGGGTACTTTTTGCTTTTGCTTGTCTCAAAGATTTCAAACTTATTCAAATGGATGTTAAGAGTGTTTTTCTGAATGGTTTTATTATGGAAGAAGTGTATGTTGAACAACCTCCTAGTTTCGAAGATATTTCAAAACTAAATCATGTTTATAAATTAAAGAAAGCTCTTTACGGTTTAAAACAAGCACCAAGGGCTTGGTATGAAAGGTTGAGCAAATTTTTTATTAACAAAGGTTTTGTCAGAGGGAAAATAGATACAACTTTTTTTATTAAGCATATTAAATCTGATGTGCTCATTGTTCAAATTTACGTTGATGATATTATTTTTGGAGCCACTAACAATGATCTTTGTCAAGAATTTGCCAAGACAATGTAGGGAGAATTTGAGATGTCCATGATGGGAGCATTAAACTTCTTTCTTGGGCTACAGATCAAACAAAGGAAGAATGAAATCTTCATAAGTCAAACCAAATATTTGAAAGAACTGCTGAAGAAATTTGGAATGGAGCAGTGTAGAAGTGCAGATATTCGCATGAGTTATACAGCTTTACTTGATGCAGACGTGAATGGGAAAGACTTTAACATCAAAAGATATAAAGGAATAGTAGGATCATTACTCTATCTCACTGCCAGCAGACCAAACATTCAATTTAGTGTTGGAATGTGTGCTAGATATCAAGCTGCACCCAAAGAATCATATGCAGAAAATGTTAAGAGAATTTTCAGATATCTTGCTGGAACCATTGATCTTGGAATGTGGTATCCAAAAAATAACAGTGAATATTTGATATCATATTCTGACTCTAACCATGCAGGATACAAAACAGATAGAAAAAGCACGATTGGTCACTGTCAGTTCCTTGGAGTTCACTGGTGTCATGGTTCAGCAAGAAACAATCAACTGTATCATTATCCTCAACTAAAGCTAAATACATTGCTGCTGCTAGCTATTATGCTCAAGCACTCTGGATAAAGCAACAACTTCAGGATTTGGGAATGAACTTCATAGAAATTCCCATCCTTTGTGATAATACGAGTACTATTAGCCTTGCAAAGAATCCTGTATATCACTCCCGAACAAAGCATATATACATTCATCATCATTTTATTTGGGATCATGTTCAGAAAAAGGATGTCAAAGTTATGTTCATTTCAACCCAGCAACAAGTGGCAGACATTTTCACAAAACCTCTTGCAAGAGAACAATTGATGAAAATACGAAGATAATTGGGAATGGTAAATCCCAATGAATTGTAAGTAATTTTCTTTTAATGATAATGTTTTGATGTTTGAATACTACTTTATCATCGAGGTATTTTAAATAATTTTGCAGGTCTCTGTTTTCGTGTTAAAGAGCAGAGCAACTTTCACTCTAAGCAACACTCAAGTTCAGGAAGAAGTATTACTAAAGAAAAATTATCACTTCCAGAGAAAACTCGAAGAAAAGGGGCAATAATCGAGTGTTATAAGGAGGATACTCGAGTTCTGACGAGAGTATATAGCAAGATTGAAAAAGAGAACACGATACTCGAGTACCAGTATCAAAACACAAGTGTTAGTAGTCATTACTTGACTCAAAACTCGATGACAGAAGAAAGTTTTCACAATACTCAAGTATTGGAGACCAAAACTCAACTTCCAGAGTTCTTAGAGACTTCACTTGCTACAAAACTCAAGTTTTCATTATAGTACAGGTAAATACTTGAGCATAGAGGATACAACTCAAGTATAGGTAAGACTTTTCATATTCTGATATTATAATACTCGAGTTCTGATAATAATACTCGAGTACTCATAAGACTTTCATATTCTAGGTCTCAATACTCGAGTATGATTGAGTAAAACTTGAGTGCTACCTTATTTATTCATCTTTTGGACCCCGATACTCGAGTACGAAGTATAATACTCAAGTACTGGTCATTAATACTCGAGTTTTGTAAAGAACACTCGAGAGTGTTAGTGTTACTTTCAGTATTTTGCATGCCTGATACTTGAGTATTGAGTTATAATACTCGAGTATTGTGTCTCACTGAGGCTAAATTGCTCTTGGAATTCATAAATCCTCACTTCTCATTTCTTCAAAACTCGAGCAAACCCTACCCCATTTTTCAAATTCTCCATTTCACGATTCAAATCCTTCAATAACCATCCAAAACCTCTTTGCAACCATTCCAAATCATAACCCCTCACTCAAACCTCTTCATTTCCCTCAAATCCTCCGATAAATTCCCATTTCCTCTCTTCATCACCGTTGTCTCTTTTTCTTCAAATTTCCAATTTCTCTTCCATTTTTCACCTTCCTCAAGCATGGCCTGCACTAAAATCACTCCCAGAAATCCTCCCAAACCCAAAAAAGGGACTTTCAGTGGCCCATCACAATCCCAATCCTCTCCTCCTCCTCCTCCTCCACCAAAACGTGTTCGGATAACAGAGCCTTCAGAGAAACAGCAATCAAAGATTCCATTGACTAGAAAATCTAGAACAAGCAAGCCCAAATCCATTCTAAGTACAAAAGATAAGGGAAAGGCTCCAATGATCTTTACTTCCCAACCAGAGGCCTCTCAACCAGAGCATTCTGATTCTAACACTCAGAGCATTTCCCCTGGCTCTCGGGTCTCTACTCCAAGGAGGAAGATGAAAGCATAGAGGGCTACTACAACTGAGACTCCTCAAGCATCAAAGCAAACAGTAGGACGGCACCCAAGAGATTCAATATGAGAAGTGTATACATCATTCCTCAAACTCCGGGTAACTTTGAGAACGTTTATAAGACTAAAGATTTATGCCCTGCTATGTTTGTGGATTAGAGTATGTGAAGAAGCTTGGGATTGATTTGAAAGAACATTTGGAGCACTATGAAAATCTATTGAAAATTCAAACTCCGTTTTCTCCTAATATGGTTAGAATTTTTTATAATAATATGGTGTCTGACTCTACTAAGGATGATATTGGGAACATCATACTGTATTCTATTAGGACTAAAATTAGGGGAGATGACATTAGTATAACTCCTGATTTGCTGAACTCTTATTTGAGTACTCATGAGTTTGATTTTGATTTGAGGACTTTTACACCCGAGGAGGTACATGAATTTCTTAGGCCAGGAGAGCCTTTTACTAGGCTAAATTTTAAGCCTGCTGCCATGCCACCACTTCAGAGGGTTATTCACTATATTTATTCTAGATATATAGTGAATAAGAGTGAGAACTTCATCCATATGTCCACCTTTGACTACCATATGATGGCATCAATCATGGCAAAGGAGAAGAGGAACATAGGACTATTAGTGTTCAATGAGATGTGGAGATTCGACTTCTCCAAGTCCAAGAGAATGACTGTTCCCTATCCCAGTATGGTTTCAAGGATCCTTGAGCAACACAAGATTTGGTATATCATGAAGGATTAGAAACCCTTCAAGCCTCTCCAGTTTATAGAGACTCATCCTCACCGGATGAAGATTGAGGTCAAGGTGGCTCTAGGGCAGACCACAGTAGAAAGCAGAAGAGGAAGAGAACAGCATCAGGTCTATCCAGAATGCCTCAGGATGAGGCTCAGTCCTCTGCTCCACAGCAGCCTACCTCTGCCCCCTCCTTTGCTCAGGCATCCATTTAGCAGTTTATGCAAACTGAGTTCAGGAGAATGGGAGAGGAGTTCACTCAGGCATTTCACAGTGAGACTCAGGCCTATGTCTCTAACTTGCTCAAGGCTGCAGTTGATTACTTCATTGGGAAGACCTTAGACTTGGCAGTAGCATCCTTGAAGACTTCAATGGATTCTCTTCAGCTCTTAGTGGACTCCAAACTCTCTGCTCTGGAAGGGAGGATGTCATCTATTGAGGATTTCATCAGAGGCACTAAGGCCCCTCCTCCTCCTTCATCTGAGCCTTCTACTTCTACTCCTGCTCCTGCTTCAGTTCTCCTTCTTGAGTATCCTTCTTCTGAGCCAGAGCAGCCATCTCCAGTTCCTGAGCCTCCTACCTCTAAGCCATCCATTCCCTTTGAGCCTGCAGTCCCTTGTTTCCTCTGTTACTCCCATTCCTGAGTCTCCCACTGTTAACCCCCTTGCCTCTCCTTCTCACCCTCTATGATTAATGAAAAAAAGGGGGAGAAGTAGTTATCTGTTACATTGTTCATTACTTGTTTATGTTGAGCTATTATTTCTGTATTTCTGTTTATTTCTGTATTTCTGTTTCTGATTGAACTTTTGCATTTTATAGCTTATCGTGCAATTCATGATCTTTATTCTCTGATCCTAATATTATCTATGTTCATTGGTTTTGCCATCATCAAAAATAAGGATAATGTTGAGATAATGTTTTGATGATGATAATTATGTTTTTGCAATTATGTCAAAAATTCAATGTTTTCACAAACACTTTATATGATTTTCAAGTTTTAGTGAAAGTGTTGAGAATACTCGAGTGATGGGGATCAATACTCGAGTACGATTGAACAAAATATGCTTTCAAAATTCAACACTCTCAAGAGAAATCAAGTTTAGGTGAAAGTATTGACAACACTCAAGTATTGAGTGTCAATACTTGAGTATCGAGTGTTGAAACAAGTTTCAGAAATCCAACACTCTCATTAAAACTCAAGTTTTTGAGAAAGTATTGATAACACTTGAGTATTGAGTATCAATACTCGAGTATCAAGATTTAAAACTGCTTTCAAAACAGAACACTTTCAATGGAACTCAAGTTTTAGTGAAAGTGTTGTCAAAACTCGAGTATTGTGTAACAGAACTCGAGTATCGAGCTCAGAAAATCTCTTTGAATTTCATTACTTCCTTAAAAACTTGAAGTATTAGCAAGTGTTGCTAATACTCGAGTATTGTGAAATATAACTCGAGTATCGAGTTGAGAAAATCTTTTTGAACTTCAGTACTTGATCGGACACGGTTTTGTCGCCTTCTGGTTCGATACAAAATGATTGCTCCAAATTAATGTAGTATAGTGGGCAACCAATCGTTCTTCTCGAGGAGCGGTTTATTGGCTATCCTAATCTAAATTGGTTATTAAAAACATTGTTGAGATTAAATTTGCAAAGTAAGGGGGATTTAGTCTAAAGCTACAGAATGAAATGCTAAACTTGCGGTAAAATATTTTTTTGTGTTTTCTTCAGTGATTGAAAGTAAAATTTAGATTAAAAGGGAGTATAATGAGTAGACTATCAGTGATGGAAACTTAACTATCCTTGCCTTGGCTAAGTTATGGGAGGTCAAACCTTCTGAGTTCAATTAATAAACCTTAAGCTATCACTTAGGTTCAATGGTTCAATCAATGCAAATTTGCTTGAATCCAAGTCAAACAACATTTCTTAAAGCATTGTTTAGTGCAACTCAGAATGTAGAAAGAGTAATTGATGCTCATGCCCTTGAGGGGTTGCAATCACAATCACAGAAACCTAATGAACAACTAATTACCAATGATCATTGATAATCTAGTGAACACAAGGAATCAAATCTGAAATTCATTAACTCTAGCACATATGAACAACAACCAATCCAACTACATAGCCAAATCATAAATTCGCAGATCTGCAAACTGAAGTTTATAGTAGTAGAAATCTCTAGATCTAAAGATCTCTACAACATTTAATACAAGATATGGCTAGGAATACTCCCCAATGAGTCTCTGGCTCAAGTCTTGCTCTCCATCACCAAGAGGATAAGGATCTAGCCTCTCATGATTCCTTGAACGCAGCAATCATCACTCCTACGCTCAGCCATCAGAAAAGGAAGATGAAGATGGGAATAGTGTAGGAGAAAGTGGTTGGAAGGAAGGAGAAGTATGGAAGATGGAAAATGGAGGTGAAATGTGTAGAAAATGGTAAGAGATCTACAGAATGGAAGGAGAGTACAGAGAACTCCTCTGGCTCCTGGATTTGCTCCCTCCAAAGTGCATAATGACGTCCCCATTCGTGATTGTTCCAATTTAATTAGATCCAAGTGCTGACCTCAGCTTGAAATGCGCAGCAGCATTTTCCCATTTCACATTGCGACTTATATTAAAGTATGTCGCAACTAAATAACCCAGTTGTTGTGACCCTTAATACTTATATCGCAACTGGGTTGGCCTAGAAGAGCTCCAATGGTCATGAATAGGTCACGACCATTAATATGGAGTAGCGACATAAATGCTCCAGTGGCACTTCAATCAGACCTGAATGCATTCCCTTCAGTTTCACCTCCAAGTACTCAAATATCTTCCCTAGGCATCTGCAACAAAAATAAAGGGAACACTGTTAAAGCATAAAAACATTGAGCTCAGAAACTTGTTCAGCTGGGAGGCACAATTTACTCAATTTTCCCTTCCTTGTTATTGTGTATGCAATGTATGACAACAAATGAGAAAGAGGTTCAATTTAACACAAGATAGGGCACTTCAGCTATAAAATGTCCTGAAATGAAGCAGGAAAACCATGTAAATAAAAGTGTTTATCAGTACTTCTTTGGAAACTTGAAGTATGAGCAAAAGTGTTTCTAATACTCGATTACTGTGAAACAGAACTCGAGTATCGAGCCTAAAATTTCTCTTCCAGGTTCAATACTCTAAAGGAAACTTGCTGAGCAATAGATGTGTTGATTACAAATCTTTAAGACTCAAGTATTAGAGCGTAAAACTCGAGTATCGAAAGACTAATAGAGTTTTACTTGACAGAAACACAGTTAAACTCGAGTTTTATTTTCTAACACTCAAGTAATAACAGTACT
>QFDD01001018.1:0-30533 GCA_006871305.1 Vachellia collinsii
ACCTTGAAATTTGAAGCTTATTTAGTGCATCTTGGATTTTTTTCCCTTTTTTTCTGAATTTTTTGTTTTCCATATGTACTTTTATTTCTTATCATGCGCTCCCCACTACTAACCATCCACTAATTGTATGTTAACTATTTCAGAGTAGTTGAAATCTGTTTGTCCTGTTAGTTACTTGGTTTCTCTTCTAACTTCATCGTTCTTCATCAATTATTCATTTGGGTATTAATTTTTATGTGAGTTCAGTGTTGTGTGTAACACACTATTTGGCCTTAGCACAAGTTTTTGGATGGCTTTTAGCACAAGATTTGTTCTTGGAATCTTAAATGGTTCGCTTGGACCAATAAAGGTACCATTTTTACATGTATTAGATAACAGCAATATAAAATTGAATGCATTGATGGTTGGTGTTTGAAAGGACGCTTTATCTCTATTTGGTGCTCCAAAGTTTGAATATCTTGTTATAGTTCTTCAAGGAGCATTCTATCTTCTTTATTATTTTTCACATGAGGCCTGCTAATAGAAGATTAACACAGGGGTGACATGGCTTAATGTGAACCTCATGTTGTGCACTATACTATAATGCATCGTTAAAGTTAATGCCAACTTGACATATAAAGGTCATATTAACTTCATATTTGGTCATATCACCCATTTCCGTTAGTTATTTGTTAATGGGCTTAATGCAATGATGACATTATAGTTGAAATACTTTGTAAAACTTAAATGTGATATTCATGTCTTGAGAGACTAAATTGAGACGAAGTATATCATTCAAGGTTTAAAATTTCCAATTCAGCCTTTAAATTTTCAATGAAGGGATCTTGGGCTCAACCAAAAGTTGGAATTTGTGTACTTGATTAATCAGTCTATCTGTTTATTTTTCATTTACAAGACTTTCTTGCTCTATTTGATTGATTGATTATAACTTCCACCAATATATCAACACCTCTGTCACTAGGCTTATGCCACTGAAATTTTTCGAGAAGAACACCAAGCTTTAGGACTCTCAACTGTAAGTCTAGTTTACTCTGGTCAACTATTGATTCATGGAAGTACACATTCTTTATGATAATTGGATATTGTGAACTGGTTTCAGGTCAGTGCAGCTTGGGGCATGAGTTTAGTCCTTGGCCCAGCACTAGGAGGCTATTTGGCCCAGGTACTTTACTCTTTGCCTTGTGTAATAAACTAGTCCTTGAGAATGGGCGTGGATTTTTAACATGGACGTAAGATGTTTCTTTGTGCGGAGGCTTGAGAGACCCATCTAAGCCAAATTCCTAATGGATTTAATGTTTGTCTCTTTCTTGATTTAAATTTATTGTTATTTGAAGTCCTAGTTATTATATCATTGTTTATAATTAGTCCTTATCTTGTTCATCTAAAAAGTTGGGACTTTTGGTTTTTCAGCCCGTTGAGAAATATCCACATGTATTTCCAAAAGGTTCCTTATTTGATAAGTAAGTATACTTGGCATACTTTTAAATGATAACCAGAATTTGGGATTTTTTTCAATATTTACATTTCCTCGTTCATTTGCTGATATCCATCTGTCCAAACCTAAATGGCCTACAGGTTTCCATACTTCTTGCCTTGCTTTATAATATCAACCTTGGCGCTTGTTGTCTTAGTTGCTTGTATCTGGCTCCCGGTATAGTCATGAATTCTATTTGTTACAGCTTATAAATCGATCATATTTGGGGTATAATTATGCATATATGTATTTTAAACTGTCTGTCAAAAGGCTACCTTTTGGTATTAGCATTTTGGTTTTTGAAATCTACAGGAAACATTGCACAACCACGAGGTTAGTGATAACTGCAATGAGGATGCAGAAGCTTTAGGAAATGAAATCACAGGAAAGAAAGTTCAGAAAGATGAAAACCTCCTCCTGAACTGGCCGTTGATGTCATCCATTATTGTTTATTGCGTTTTCTCACTGCATGATATTGCTTATACAGAGGTATGCTTAAATTTATGCATTTCATATACTATGTTTGTTATTTGGGCTTTCTTGCTTTCTATCATGGCACTGATACCTGTATTTATTTATTCTGATCTGACATCTAGCTGATTGGTGGTAAAGACTGATATTCGTTGGAGAGAAAAATTTCCTAAATTTAATCCTCGAAAAATGATGTGATTTATTATCAAGTTGATACTTTAAATGATTCCTTACATTGGTTTATTTCTCCCAGAGGTATTAAATTGATATTGTACATGACATTCTATAAACTCAAAAGAAATTTTCTTGATTTCTAAAGTGATACAAAATTTTCAAGGAGTATGAAGTTTGTAAGGACATCATCTTTTGTGGGGCAAAATGAGGTTTTTGTTTTTCATCTTATAAGCTATAGGTAAGCACTATTTTACTTTCTGCAGGTTTTCTCGTTATGGGCTGTCAGTCCTCTAAAGTTGGGGGGTTTGAACTATTCAACCGATAATGTTGGTAATGTTCTTTCAATATCAGGTACATCCTTGATGGCTAAGTTTCTAGATAATATTAATTGTGAATTGTGTTTCCATCCTAATTTTCCTTCCCCAGATATTCTGCGTAAGCTGACTGCATTTACACGAGGTCATATATACTTGCTCTTAACCTAAGGCATATCTTGTAAACCAATCTTGTTGATTAAATTTCCATCTTTGGTGTTTTTGAATTATTGTACAAAACTATAACATGTGGAGTAACTTTTGAAAGTGTCAATAGGAACCACACTTATTCTGCCTCTAATATGATCATTCCGAATATTATCTTTTCTTGTATAATCACACATCCACCTCTATATTCTCATCTTTGCAACCCAAACTTAAAGCTCTTGCCTCTTTAAAGCCCAACATTCACTATCATGTAACGTTGTTGATCTTATATTGGTCTGATAAGACTTTCCTTTAAGTTTATTGGGTACTTTCTTATCGCAAATAACTTCAATAGCCTTTCTCCATATGAACCACCTAACTTGTATTATATGTAAAACATCTCTATCAAATTCACCATCCTTATGTATAATTAATACCAGATATATGAACTTTGCCGGTGGAATAATTTGATTTCTCATTCTATCCTTCAAATTATTACTAACTTGCCTCTTACCAAAATTGCAATGCATATATTCGGTCTTACTCCTTCTAAGGCAGAAACCCATCGACTCTAAGGTCATTCTCCATAACTCAAGTCTAAAGTTGAACTCTTCTCTTAATTCAACCATAAGAACTATATTTAGCGAAAAGCATGGATTTATGGATTTCTTCTATTATAAGTATTCATACAAGAAAAATAGGCAAGCACACATATTTGAAAATTTCAAACAGTTTAAGACAACTGACATGCATTGCAAAGATATAGTGTTAACTTGTTTCCCATGTGATATATCTATCAATTCCAGATTGTGCTGATTAGTACTGACCCTTACTCAACTGGTTAGGTGTTAGTGTGTTGCTCTACCAAATCTTACTGTATCCACTTTTGGAGAAAGTTTGTGGACCTGTGAGACTTGCTCACATTTCAGGGGTTAGCTGTCTCTTTCATGAAACAATTACTATGATTCAGCATTTTCTTTTTTTGTTGTTTATTAAATTGTGCTGTTGTTTTTTTGGTACTGTGTGCAGGTTATATCTATACCCATCTTGCAAAGTCACCCTTTTGTAGCATTGTTATCTGGCTTCACAATGGATCTGTTGATAACTATTGTTTCCGTCCTTATGCTTTGTCTCTCAGTAAGTGGATCTGTTCCTTGATTTCACCAACAACAATGAAAATATTATGGGGTTAAGGTGAAGGAAAATGGCTGACATGGAATCCTTTTTATAGGTATTTTTAATCTGTAAAATTACTTAGCCAAAGTAAATGCAATCTGTGGAATTTCCTACGTACAATATGTAAATGTAATTTGTCTCTCTATAAGCGCATCACTTGTTCCGGGGGCAGAACATTTTGATGGCACAAGACTGATCTAACTGAAATTGAGGACTAAATTGTAAAAACATAGAAACTAGAGGGGCTAATGGTGCAATTAAGGCCATAAGATATGGGAACACAAAACAGAACACCATCTCATTCACAAAATCCTTCATACTTTATGAGCCTGCCTGATTGTAATTTTTTTTTCTTGACCAGCAAACAGTTATTACTGGTTTATTCCTTCTGCAAAACAGAGCAGTGGTAATTTCATTTTGTTCAGTTCATTATTTATTATTCATTTTTCTTTTGAAGTTGTGAGATTATCATGATTGAGTTGAACTAATGTCAATCAGGAGCAACACCAAAGGGGAGCAGCTAATGGTATTGCTATGACTTCTATGTCACTTTTCAAAGCACTTGGACCTGCTGGAGGTGGTGCAGTGTGAGTTTACGTTTCATTTATCTGTTTAGCTTTTTATGTGACACATCAAATTTAGTGAAAAATTGTTAAGAAAGGTTCACTTTGGATCTGTCCCCATTTTTCTTGGGTCTAAAACATTTTGTTAACTCAAATTTTATACCTATCCTAGAAAAAATTTGGTGCCAAAAAATTGTAAAGCTAATTTTAAATCCATAACTCTCTTCATTAATTTGAAGTTAAGTTGTATTCATCACCTTAAAATATTTTTCTAGTAAGACTCAGTATCCTACTTAAGCATTTTTTCAGTACTACTCAATATCTTAAGGTAATTTTTTGCTACTAAGAAAACACTTTGAAGATAAAATTGCACCAAAAATTTCTTCAAGGTATTGAGTGCCATTGAAAAAGTACTTTAAAATGCTGAATGCAACTTAACCCTTTAGTTTATATATAATTTTGAAGCTGGTGCACTTATTTTGTCCATGAGCTTTAGTTTAAATATTATGTATTTACGCTAATGAAAACTATTCAAATGAATTCGGTTTTTCTTGTAATCTGCAATGACAATTCCTCACATGAACATTAATTAGCTTTTTTCTTTTTTACAATGTATAATATTTTGAAATTTATATTCGTTCACTAATTATGATCTTGGTCAATGCAGATTAAGTTGGTCACAAAAGCGGTTACATGCTTCTTTCCTCCCAGGTATTAAGCTCAGCTAATTTGTTCTTGCTTACTTTTGTTTCATGTGCTGTTTGGATTAGGGAATGGTGGTAAACAGGGAAGGATAGTGCTTGACCATGACTAAGCAAAAAAAATGTTGAGATGGGAGAGCAATAGATAAATACATATATTTTTTGGGGACATTAGAATTAATATTATCAAGTATTGGGGGGATCATTGAATATACAATTATATTTAGGCACTTGCCCTCTCCGATCCCTTTTTATAACTCACATCCAACTACTTAATCAGAGCCAAGGAGAGGTGGTTGACTTTTTAACTTTGTCTTGAAATGAAATATTTTTCTAATTTTGCTCATATTTAAGAGCATGGAGAAATTCTATTCTCTCTAGCTGTAAGCCAACGTAGAGAGAAATTAATACATATTTGTCAACTTTGCTCATGTAATTAATGATTAAATGTGACTCTTTATATTTGTCCCCTCGTTCAAAACCACATTCAACATGGTAAAGTTTGAAAAAGCTTTTCAAGTTAATGCAAATTTAGTGAGTTAATTATCTTTTAATTGTGATAGATTAATTAAAGTGACTTATATTATATGACCGAAGGAGTGCATTAGATTTCAATTCTTCTCTTAATAAATTGTAATAGGGTTAATAGTTTGGAAAAGTTCATTATTGATTTCTTCTAGAAGGTGACCTATATTTGGGACAGAGGGAAATACAATGTAGGTCCCTCCTTGTTGACAAGGCTTTGGCCAAGCCGCACATCCATATGATTCTGTCTGTTCATAACAAATGGATTGACTTCAAATTCTTTTATTTCATGTCATTGACTGTGATATTGTTGTAAGCTCATCACTAAGTGTGGAACATTTAAGTGCAGGTCCTCATATGGTATTTTTTGTGCTGAACGTAGTGGCAGCACTTGGAGTGTTGATGATGGTCAAACCATTCTTGGCTGAGAAAAAGAAAACCCCATTACAGTGATATGAATATGAACATGTTGCTGCTTTTTTGAGAGAGAGAGAGTGCTTGGCTCAATGCTTCATTCTTCTCTTTGATGTTGCATCTGGAAATGGTGGGGAGGAATTAAAGAAATATTGGCAATCTCTCAAGAAAATTAGTATAATGATGCTTTTTGAAAAGGAGCAGGTCCACAAAAAACAAGAGTAGGGCTCTGTTAGGTTTGAATTAGCCAAAACTAGATTTAGGTAGAATTGATTTTGCAAATTTATTTCTGGGCTAAATTAATGCTGTTGTAATGTGATTGGGGTTTGGGTGTTGTTTATTTTTCAAGTGATTTTTCTAATATAAAGATTGCAAAAGTAGTCAGTGACATGAATTTTCAACGAATCTCATTTTTTTTTTTCAGTATTCCTCCCATGAGAAATAATCCTAGTTGAGACATTAATATAAGATACAATTAATTTTTTTAAGGAGATTAAGAAAGCTGAATAAATTATTTTAAAATATTTATAATTATTATTTTTCTCTAAATTAATTTAATCAACTTATAAACTTATATTATAGAATGATATATATGAATAAATATTTTAAATAATATATTTAAATTTTTTAACCTACTGAATTTAAATTAATTAGCGGAAGTATTGCAAGAAGTATGGTAGCAAGGGAATATGAAGTTAAACGCATCTCTTTGTCAGGGTTCACGGATCAACGCATTATTGGACATTACAACGATGATACCGTTTTTGTTTTTGTTTTTATTGTTTTTGTTTTGGTTGGAGATCGAAGCGTACGTGCATCAGATAAAAGCTTACATCTGTCTTTGGGTGTTGGCATGCTTGGCAAGTGGGCATCTGTAAACACCAGCCTCTTTTCTCTTTCATCTTCCTTTCTTCTTCGTCTTCTTCTTTGTTAATCTGTCTCTGTAACACTCAATGCTGCAACAACAAGCTCTTCTCTTCTCTTCTTCATAACTCTTCTTCCTCACAATATTCTATTCCTTTTTAATTTCTCACTCAAGCTTACCAACTCCAGCTTCTTAGCTTCCCTTCTGTGTTATCAACCAGAAAAAAAATCTGTAAGTTTGTGTGTTTAATGTTTGGCTCAAGTTTTTGTTTTTCTTTCCCCCTCAAAGAAGAAGCAAAATGCACTCAACTTTGATAACTTTCTCTTCTGGGTGGTGTTTTTTTTTTCCTGAACAGAAAGACAATACAGAGAAGGGTTCAGGTTGGAGAATCTTTGAAGGAAAACAAACATGGCGGATGATAATAATGGTAATAAGAGTAATGAGAAAGAAAGGAGTTATAGAGAGCCATTGTTGAATAATAATAATAATGGGTACTATGAGAACTGCCCTGGCTGTAAGGTGGATCAAGCCAAGCAAATGACCCATGGCTTACCCCTAAGGCAACTTCTCAATGTTTGGATGGTCACTGTGTGCACCGGTGAGCCTTTTCTTTTCATGGTTTCTGAAATCAGTTAATTATTTATGGGTTCATACCATTACTGTTTTGATGAAATTTTAATGCTGAAGTTTCGAATAGTGTTTTCTTTTTTTTACTCATAGTTTTATAAGTACTTAGTTTAAAGTTTAGGTCGTGACCAAAATCAAAACTCATCCGCGTGAGTTTTGATTTTGTTAATGCTTTTAAACTCACACCAAATTTTTAGAAAACTATCGGAATAAAAAAATAGGATTTAGAATTATAATGACTAAAATCAAAATTAGATTCATGAGTAACAATAGTATTTACCCTTATTTATTTTTTGGGAAAAAAAAGAATCTTGTTGTTTTGCAGCACTTCAACCATCAATCCATGCCTGCATATACTTCATTTTTTTAAAAAAATAAATAAATAATTTTTTTAAATAAAAATACTTTATCTGATAATATTCTTTCTTGGCTCTGTACAGCGCTGCCTGTATCATGTCTCTTCCCATTTCTTTATTTCATGGTGAGTTTATTTATTTTATTTTTTTCACTAAATGCATTCTTTTGATGGCCATGGTGGGAGATTTTTGTGCATAGATACTGTAGATTATTATTTTCTTTGTTGTTTTTATATTTTTGGGTAGGGATTTTGATTATTAATTTCAATGTCAACTTTTAAATATTTACTTTTCTTTCCTTTATGTAACCAAAAGTGGCCACACTTTTTGAAATCTGCACATCAGTTCTTGAAAGTGATTGGCACTTGATCCACTAATTTGATACACATGGATGTGATTTGTTTTTCCTTTTGGATAACTAAAAGATTAGTCCTTTTTATTTATTTATTGCACTTCAATTTTTAAAAGTGGATGCTTGCTTCAAGATGGAAACAGAAAACTAATAAATATTTTGGTTTGAATAATTACTTAAATTATTAACTCTTTTTACCTTATTATTTTGTGGGGAATTTGAATAAATGAATTTTGAGTATCAATGAACAATTCAAGCTATGATTTCTTTCAAATCTTGATTTTATGTTGTTTAATATTCGTTTCTATGGCTTAGCTTGTAACAGCATACAAAATTACTTGTGCAGGTAAGAGATTTTGGTATTGCCAAAATGGAGGCAGATATTGGCTTCTATGCAGGTTATGTGGGTAAGATTCCTTTTCAGGGAACTTATCCTTTTTCCCTTCCATCCTCCTTCCCCATCTCATCTTTTTATAATTATTAGATGAACATTTGAATGGTTCATATTTGTTTTTTTATAAAATTATGATTAAGATTTTAAATTATAAAAAGGAAAATAATTAATTAAGTTCAAATTACTAAATTATGATATGAATATGGGTTAATATAATCTTCAATCATTCAAGTTTACCCACATTTTGATTTTGACCCTTGAAAGGTAAAATAGTCCAAATTTTTATTAAATTATAAAGACTAGTGTCTTAAACTAAATAAATCTTGAACGATTAAAATTAAAATAAAGGTAAATTCAAATGATCAAATATTATATTGTCTCTGTGAATAATTACAACACTGCAATAAAGAAAATAAAAAAAATATTTTGTATGAAACTAAATCTAAACCATTCAAATGTTAATCTAATTATTAGAAATGGAAAAGGAGGGAAGAGTATGAGAGGGGAAAATGAGAGGTTGCTCTGTTTTTTTTTTCAAGTCCTTTCATTCTATTTAGAGGGATTTATAAGCTCTTAAAATTTTGATCTCCTTATGAGACTATGTTGTAGGGTCCTCATTCATGTTGGGCAGAGCTTTAACATCAATTCCATGGGGAATATTTGCTGATCGATATGGTCGAAAGTATGCTATAGTTGTAGGCCTTGTTGCAGTGTAAGTACCCCCTGCACTGATTCTGAATTCTTTTAAACTCTACTATGAATAATGATGGGTAGAAAAAACATATGGACCAACAAAATGTTGATTAAAACGGGGAGCAATCTCACCCCTGTGAGGAGAAGAACACAAATTCAAATTTTAGAAAGTTTACTTATTAAAAGGGTTAAAACATTTACTCCCTCCTGTCCTTATTACAAAAGTCTCCTAACTAATTCTCATGTGCCAATAAAAACAGTTAAAAGCATCAAGTTTCCACTTTTACCCTTGTTAACTACACTAAATTCCAACATTATGAATTATTCTCTCACTACCCTTATTAAATATGGACATATATGAAAGAAAATATTTAATGCTTCTCAAATGCTCTTATAAAAAAGTGCACAACTTATTATTATGGGCATAATGAAGGGATTATGTAGCGCGTCTTGCAATTTCATTTATTTTCTGTTTTATTTATTTTATTTTCCCCCTATTGTGGACTCCCTAAGAATAGCCCTCCACTAATTGTATGTTACTTTCTTCTTGACCAATTGAAATCAGTTTGGACAAAACTGAGGTCAGATTGTTTATATTCTTTAAGTCAAGTTCATGGGTGAATTTCCAAGTGTATATATTCATTTTGTCAACTAATAATAACAAAATAACTAGCGTCCATGTGAAAATTTCATATCCTAATTTTAACAACTAACAATAGCAAAATAATAAGTGTAAAGTGTGATTGGAGTGCTTGACCCAGTAGATGTAAGCAACTTGATATAAATTTTGTCCAACTTGTTGGTTTCTCTCCTAAACTCATCCCTCCTTCTCTTCCATTATCTCCCTCCCCATCCTCTCTTTACTGCTTTACATCAATGAGGTTATCCATATGGTATTGATTCTTATTCAATTTCAGTGTTGTGTTCAACACACTATTTGGCCTAAGCACAAGTTTCGCAATGGCTGTCAGCACAAGATTTCTTCTTGGAAGCTTAAATGGTTCACTTGGACCAATAAAGGTACCATATATATGTGTGCGCGCCCACTAGATAACACCAATTTGAAGTTGAAGGAGTTGATATTTGGTCTTGAAAAGATACACTTTTTCTTTATTTGGTCCTTCAAAGTTTCAATGTCTCATTTTAGTTCTTCAAAGAGCATTCTGTCTTCTGTATCATTTTGGTGCATGGTTAATGGAAACAGGAATCCAAAGGTTATATTAACGTCATAGTTGTTCCTATCACTCATTTGGTTTAGTTATATATTTGTTGGCTTAATGTGATAATAGTATTGAAGATGAAACTTTTGTCTAGGAGATTTAAATGAGATATACCAGATTTCTATTGGTTTAACTTTATTTCTTGGGTTAAGGAGTAAATTTGCCTTAGAAGTTCTTTAAGATTTCAGATTGCCCCAAAAGTGTTAAAATTGAGTGTTGTCGCCCCTTACCCATTAAAAATATTATCGTCAATTTTTCAATGCTAAGGTTTGTTTTTTAACGGGGTGGACAACATTGCTAAGTTTGAAACTTTCGAAGCAATGTTAAACCTAAAAAAAACTTTTGGGACAACATCGTTCCTGGTAAAAAACTTTCGAAGAGAAACTTGCACCTTAACCCTTATTTCTTTACAAGACTTCTTTGTTTTAATGTATTCTAACTTCCACCAACATGCCAACTCTGTCATTAGGCTTATGCAAGTGAACTTTTCCGAGAAGAATACCAAGCTTTAGGACTCTCAACTGTAAGTCTAGTCTATTGTGGTCTACTTTTGATTCTTGGTAGTACATGTTCTTTCTGGTAATTTGATAATGTGAGCTTGTTTCAGGTCAATTCAGCTTGGGGTGTAGCTTTAGTGGTTGGTCCAGCATTGGGAGGCTATTTGGCCCAGGTACTTCATTCCTTACCTTGTGGAGCAAATTAGATTTTAGTTTAGGGTTAAAGTCTAGTTTTGCCCCAGAAGTTCTCCCTAGACGTAGTAAATATCCAAAAGCTTTTTTAGGATTAATGTCCCCAGAGGTATTAAAATAGAAGAATTGTTGCAGTCCAAAGGTCAAACATTAGTTAACCCGGTTATGCTGAGGTGGCAGGCCACGTGACATCCTATTATTAAAGCTTATGAGGAAAGGGGCTACCATGATGTGTGCGCAAGTCTTCTCATCAGCTATAATTGTATTCTTATCTGAAATTTTACGTCGCATTTCTATTGATGCATGCCCTAGAGAACACTTATCTCTTGTTCTGCTTACTATAATTTGGGAATTTTGGTATTTCAGCCAGCGGAGAAATATCCACATATATTTCCAAAAGGTTCATTATTTGATAAGTAAGTTACTTGTCCTTGTTTTAAAATGATGAAATTTTGGATTCAATTCGTTTTAATTTTCATTTACACGTTGATATGCTAATATTTGTTTGTCCAAAACACAAATGGCCTACAGGTTTCCCTATTTCTTGCCATGCATTATAATATCATCCGTAGCACTTGCTGTATTAGTTGCCTGTATCTGGCTCCCGGTATGTATAGCCATAAATTTTGTGTGACTATTAATATTAATAATAGTTTTAATTGTAAATTTTATTAAATATGACAAGAAGCACAAATGGTACAAACCCAACCCCATTCCCAAACCTGCAAATCCTTAAGATGCTTATTTGAAACTATTGATGTATTATTTTTAGTGTAAGGCCTCGTATTTGTTACAACCCAAAATTCTGTCAACATCTTTGTGCTTGTTTTGCTCTTTCTGTTTTTAACAAGTCTTCTAATATTTTTAACATATACCAATATTTTAGTTCTTTTAAAAAGGCTTTTTCTGTTTAAAAAAAAAAAGGCTTTCTTATATAATAGCAAAAGCACACCTTATCTTATTAAATAATGTTGGTTACATAGATGATACGGTACTATTATATTCTATTAACAACCAACTCACGAGATACATCATATACCACTAGGCTTCTCTTTAGGTCAATGTAAACTAAATGTAAGCCTTTTTCTTCACTCCAGTATTTTTTTCATTGACCACTAAGAGAGATAAATAACTTCCTTTGTAGACTGACATGGCATGGATCAAATCGATTCTCAAATATACAAGTCTCATTCTTAAGTTGTGCTCAATGAATCTCCCATAATTTCATTGTATGACTTATAAGTTTTATCCGGAATAGTGTGCACAATTTTAAATATCCCATTTTTTATTTTTGTGTAAAGGTACTAGAGTGGTTCTTCTTCATTATTCCTCTAGCATTTTGTTGGACCTCAAAATCTCATTAAATAACCTAGGCAGCAGAAGAATGGCCTCCTTCTCCTAAACACTTTCACACTAAAATAGGGTATCATCAAATACCAATGGCTTCACCATTCTTCATGTTCTAACATTATTTAAAAAAAAAAAAAGGCTACCTTTTGACTTTAACGTTTTAATTGCCCCCAAAATCTGCAGGAAACTTTGCACAACCATAAGTCCGATGAGGATACAGAAGCTTTAGAAAATGAAGTCACAGGAAATACAGTTCAGAAAGATGAAAACCTCCTCCTAAATTGGCCATTGATGTCATCCATTATTGTTTATTGTGTTTTCTCACTGCATGATTTAGCTTATACCGAGGTATGCTTCTTACTCAATAATTTTTTTATATGATCATCTGACTGTAACAGATTCAAGTACCGAAGTAATATAAGAAGTCAACAGAGTATCAAGTTAATAGTAACACCATATTCTGTTGTGCAAAAAAAGAGGTCTCTCTCTTTAATCTTGGAGGCTACGTAGGTTAACTCTAGTTTACTTTTGCAGGTTTTCTCTTTATGGGCTGTCAGCCCTGAAGAACTGGGAGGTTTAAACTTTACATCTGATGATGTTGGCAATGTTCTTTCAATATCAGGTTTATAATATATAGAGAATATTAACATTGTAAATAGTGATTCCTTCATAACTTTCTTCCCCCAAATACTTTATGCTTAGCTTAACGGCATTTACATGATCATGTGTACTAACCTCCTCTTGGGCTTATCATGTCAACCAATCTTGCCTAGTAAACTTCAGTTATTTTGATCTAATTGCCAAACTTAGAAAGGTTGCTTAACTCTTAAAGAGGCATTCAGAAAACTACCTTAACTTTCTTTTCCTTCTTAACTTATAAAACTTTGGTATTAGCTTTCAAATTCTTGAATAAAAACAAGATTTGTGGACTTAGATATGCATCACAAAAATATGGTGTTTTCTTTTTTCCAATATATTGATGTGTTCATAACTTGATAAACTGGTCAGGTTTTACTCTTTTGCTCTACCAAATCTTTGTTTACCCATCCATACAGAAAGTTTGTGGACCTGTGAGACTTTCTCACATTTCAGGGGTTAGCTTTCTCTTTCTTCCAACAATCACTATGATCCAGCAGTCTCATTTCCTGTTGTTTCTTTTAAGCTGTATTTTTTTTTTTTTGTTGGGTACCATTTTGCAGGCTACATCCATACCTCTCTTGCAAAGTTACCCTTTCATAGCTTTGTTCTCTGGCTTCCCACTGCGCCTATTCATAACTATTGCTTCTATCCTTAAGTTCTGTCTCTCTGTAAGTGCATCTTTTTCTTGATTTTACCAACTACAATCATATTGTTGAGTAAGTAAAATGGCCATTGGCTGGCATAGAATCATTTCTATATAGGTATGTTCTGTTTGTAAAATTACTTTTCTTACATTGTATTTGGTACGAGGCTTCCAGAGGGGAGGGGTTACTGTTGTTTGGCTAAAAAAAACTTCTTTGACTCAAAAAATTTATTAATGGTGGGATGGGGAGTGTTTTGTTAAACCATTTTTTATGGAGGAGGGGGGTCTTTATAATAATTTGAAATTCCTAATTTCCCTTAAAATCTCTCCCCTCCCCTCTGTCAAACCAAACTCGGCGTTAGGATATACTTGAATGTAATTTAATTTGATGAATGTTGTTATTAAAAATTAGGTGTAATGAACATTGACACAGATAGAGTGGCACAATAAAATTTCAAGTGTTCGTATGCAAACTTTTTCTCAAAAAAAAAAACAGGAAGGATGTGCTCCATGCCACTAATCAATGGGGCCATTTACATTATTGTGTAGTATATTGTCAAGAGTTTTTGTTGGACAAGGACATTTTTTGCTCGCCGAGAGTTGAACTGTTGCATAATTGCAATTAAACCCATAAAATTTGATATTGCCAAAAACAGAATAATATCTCCTTCACAAAAACAGAAAAAACCTGCATACACATAAGCTTTCCTAACTGTAAATTTTTCTTTGCCCAGGTGACTATTATTACTGGTTTATTCCTTCTGCAAAACAGAGCAGTGGTAACATTTTCTTAGTTCAGTTCATTATGTATTACTCCTTCAGTCCCCTCAATAAAAAAAGCTAGTTAGGATGTTGGATTTAGTCATAAATATAAGATTTTAATTCATTCTATCTCTTTTATTTATCATTTGTTTCTCAAACTAATTTACCTAATTTATAAATCAACATACGATGTAATATTACATAGAGGTATTTTAGGGGAAATTATGTTATATTTGTTCACATTAACCACTTTTACTTCCTTTCTTTAAATGGCTCAAATTAGTTAAGTAGCTCTTATATTAATGACTGAAGGAAGTATTATGTATCTTTTCAAGTTTTTGAGATTTTCATGACTGAGTTAGGCTAAATGGAATGCTCTCTTGGGAAAAACAGGAACAACACCAAAGGGGAGCAGCTAATGGTATTGCAATGACCGGTATGTCAATTTTCAAAGCAATTGGCCCTGCTGGAGGTGGTGCAGTGTAAGTTTACTTTTCATTTACTTATTTAGCTTCTCACATGACTCATCAAATTTAGTGAAAAAAATGGTCAACAAATGTTCACATTGCATCAATACAGATATGTGATTCTTTGTTGGTTGGCATTTACTAAGTTCTCTGTAGTATTTTTAATTAAATGGGTAGGCACTAATGGCATGAAGGTACAGAGATTAAAATCATGACCTCCCACTTGTAGAAGAGCTTTTCTGCCACTAAGCTATTAGACCATTGACTTTATCATCTGAGACTGTAAAGATGAATTTAACCCCACAAGTCTCTGGATTTAGTTTTCATATATTTATGAAGCTGATGTACTTATTTTGACAATAGGCCTTAATTTAAGTAAAATATCAGATAAAAAAATCATTCAAGTGAAATTCCATTACTGGTTTTCTTTTTAATCTGTAACACACTTGCATGAAATGATTGAGCAAGTAGCTTTTTTTTTCCTAAACACGTCATATAATATTTTTGAAACTTTTCTGGTCTTCACTAATTATGATCTTGGTCAATCCAGAGTAACTTGGTCCCAAAAGCGGTTAGGTGCTTCTTTCCTCCCAGGTAGGAATCGCAGCTTGTTTTTTTGGCTTGTTCAATATTCTGTTCATGTACTATTATGAAGAATGGCAAAAAAACATTGACGAATTTAGAAATTTTAAGATGTACGGGCTAACATATACATAAATATATTTTGTTGGGGTATGAGAAATAATATTATCAAAGTGTGGGGAATCAACAATATACATTAAATATGAAATTAATTTTTTTTTTAGTGGGGGCACTTGCCCATAGGACTTACAGTATAGGGCTGTCCTGAATGATGAGGCCCTAATTGGCCTGCACTTTTGTATATGCTTATCCATCAAATGTAGGCTGACTAGTCAATGAAGATTAAGTCTAATGGAAAGCATCGGTCTTTACAATATAGCGAATTAAGATTGAAATCCCCTCTGAGAGAGGTGCTCACATTTAAATATTTAACATTATCTAAAGTAGGGTTGCCTCCGATTGAAGGATAAATGTACCTTGCAATTTTTTTTTTTAAAAAAAAAAAGAGGCCTTAGAAGAATTAAGAGATGGTCATCATTGAACACATGTTCACATGTACCAATTCTCACGCTGACTGGCTTGCTCACTACGCTCACAACACAGATGCAAAGTTCCAAATGCTGCATACTTCTCTCTCTTTTATATAACCCTTGGGTCTTCTAATGTCCAGCGCTTTTTTATATCCTATTACCAGGTACCTGAACAACTGACTAATCCGAACACAGTTCGCCCACTTTGTAATCAAGTTCCCTTGTGTCATACTTCTCCCTTTGGCTGCATTGATTTAGCATTTAATATTTGGTTATTCATAGAGCATAATGACATAGTGCAATCTATATAGCCGATTCCATCAAACAGGATAAAACATGTTATCGTATGGATTTATGCCATAATGGTCCCTTCTGTTTCATATCATTTACCTTTAGTACTATAAGCTTGCTCACATTGGGAAATTTGACTGCAGGTTCTCATATGATATTCTTTGTGTTGAACCTAGTAGAAGTACTTGGACTGGTAATGATGTTCAAACCATTCCTGGCTGAGAAAAAGAAAACCCCATCACAGATGTTACAGTGATATCAGCAATCACATGTTGCTGCTGAATCTCCTGAAGGGATAAATGAAAACCATTAATGGCCAGTGAAGCCAGAATTGAGCCAGAAAGAGCACCGTTCGTGTGCTTTCTTGCGTTACAAGAAAGCCGACATTGTCATATTTTAATGGCTAGTTATTGTATGCATGTATGTATGTATGTTTCGGTCAATTGTTGTTGAAACAAACTAGCTATTATAATATTGACATGTTTTAATTTTGAATGGAATTTTGAATCTCAAGTTGGTAATGAGCTTGTTATACACTAATAAGGCCCTTTTTAGTAGTACATTGGAATTGAAATAGAATTGGACTTACAATTATTTGTTTGGTATGCAGATAGTTGGAATATTGATGTAATTTTATTTGATATATGTATTTAGAATATAAAAATATCAAAATGTAAATTTTAGATTCATAAAATCCCTTGTCAAGAACCACCATTGTTGATGATCCTCCATCATTAACTATCCAAAGCCATTTATGACTAACCCAACAAAAAAGCCATATTAAACCGACAACCCAAAAATTATAACACAAACCACTATCAATCTAGATCATGTTTCAAGTCCCTATTTTAAAGATCCATCATTACACAGCACATTGAATACTCATTACTGGAGGAGTTTGATCAGACATACTTCACAGTTCTAAGTATAGAAGTTAGTTTTGCTTGAAATGTAAAAATTCAATTCATTTTATCTCTTAATTTATAATTTGTTGTCTAAATTATTCCTACAAATGCAATTTATTAATTGGGTTCCTGTCACGAGTAGTTTTTAATGCAAATGATTAAAGGAGTATTTGAGAAACCATTACAAATTTTTTATAAATAATTAACATAACTAATTTTCTTAATATTTACGAATTAATTATCTAATATGCTCAATAATGATTTTCATTTTGAATCAATTTAAAAGTACACACACAAACATATTAACGAGATGCGAAGCATGATGTGTGGAACCACCACTGGGTAACTTGCCATTCAGCAACTCAATTCTAATTGACAATAAAACAACATGATAATAAAAAATGTTGGGGAGGGGGTTAGATCTATGTTTTGTGCTCACATGTCCCAGTATTCGTGTTGGCTTCATGTCTTGTTGCAATGATTAAATAATTTAAAGGTTAAAATATACATTTAGTTCTTTAAGTTTGCATTAAGTTTCAGTTTGATCTTTTGGGTTTAAAAAATACGTGTTTAGTCATTTTATCTTAATGCCGTTAGTGTTATAAATATGAAGGGAAAGAAGATAGAGAAAATAGAGAAAAAGCCTAGAGCAATGGAAATAGATCTTATGCCTTATTTTCAGGATATGCTTTATATTTATAGGCATAAATGTACACCATTGGGATATATTATAATCAAGGATACATAATCAGGGATAATAATGAAATATGGACATCCACACAATGATATTTATAACACTCCCCTTGGATGTCCACTACTAAACATGTGCCTCATCAAAAAAACTTCAACTAAGAAAAACCCAATGGGATAAAAACCTGGTAGAAGAAAAAGGAGTACACATTTTATTGATACACTTTCTAATACTGCCTCATTAAAAACCTTTCTAGGAAAATCCAGTGGGACAAAACCTAGATAAGGGAAAAAGAGTACAGTGTGTATCGACTCTCCTCTTGACTACATCACTTGATATCTCTGAATCTGTGAAGTCCGATGTCATGAACGAGCTTTTCAAATGTTGTACTGTGAAGTGAATTGGTAAATAAATCTGCAAGATTCTCACTGGAATAGATCTGCTGGATGTTGATTTCACCCCCTTTTTGAAGGTCACGAGTGAAGAAAAAGTTCGGTGAAATATGCTTCGTTCTATTGCCCTTTATATAGCCTTCCCTTAGTTGGGCAATACATGCAGTATTGTCCTCATACAGGACTGTTGGTGACATTTTGCCTGAAGACAAACCACTTGTGGTTTGTATGTGATCTATTACTGATCTCAACCACACGTTGTCTCGACTTGCTTCATGCATTGCTAGAATTTCTGCGTGATTGGATGATGTGGCTGATATTGTATGTTTCATAGATTGCCATGAAATGGCTGTACCTCCATACTAAGGGTGTTCAAAAACCCGGCGATCCAGTCCAACCCGGTCCGGTCAGATGAAATCCGACCCGATCTGGTCTTGAAAAAATTGGTCTTATGTAAAAAAAGATCAGACCAAACCGGACCAAATTTTCGGGTTGGACTGAACAATAGACCAAATAATTAGACTAATTGGACTGGTCTAGTCTGGCCCGATAAAAAATTAATTTTTTATTTAATCTTTCTAGAGGCCCATAGTCCATAGTCCATAGTAAGAAGCACTCACCTAATTGATGAACTGCTGAAACCCATCGTCCAAAGGCCCATAATCCATGCTCCATAACAAACCCTCAAATGCTAAAACCATCGTCCAACCTTCCTATCTTCCTTAACTCACTCCTGCCGCCAAGAATAGTTCCTCTTCATCAACTCTCATCGCCATCGCTCCTAGACTTCTTCTCCATCAACTTGTGCACAATTATTTCTAATTTTTCTTCAGATCCCGCACAACATTGCATCCACCTTTTCACTTTCATACTTCTTCTTCTCCTTCTTTTTTAGATCGGTTCTTCTCCAGATCCCTCACAGCATCGCATCCGCCTTTTCTTTTCCATACTTCTTCTTCTTCTTTTTTCATATCGGTCCTTCCCTCACAGCATCACTAGTCATTGTTTCTTTTTCATTCTTCCCCTCCTCCTTCAAATTGGTCCTTCTATGGTTCTTCTTCTTCATCATCATCATCACGCTGAAGCTCTTAACAAAGTCTAGTGTGATTTTGTCCAAAAAAGAAAAAAAATTATGTTTGATCTAAGGCCTCTATATAAAAAATGAAAAAACGGATTGTCAAAAAAATAAGAATAAAAAATCTCAGACCACATGGACTGGTCCCCCAGTCTGGTGAACCAAGTCCAGTCCAACCCGACCTCGGGTTGAGGTTGGATTGGACCAGACCTCAGGTTGCCTTTTTTAGCCCGAGTTCTATATCAGACCAGACCTCGGGTTGAGCTTCAACCCGATCTGGTCTAGTCCATGCTCACCCTTACTCCATAAGTAAACAGGTATCCTGTTTGAGATTTACCTTCGTGTAGATCAGACAATAATCCAGCATCTACATACCCAATCAATTCACACTTGGGAACACTTGAGTATAATAACCCCATATCCTTAGTGCCTCTAAAATAGCAAAGAATATGCTTTACTCCACTCCAATGTCTTCTTGTTGGTGAAGAACTATATCTTGCTAATAAGTTAACAGCAAATGATATATTGGGACATGTATGATTAGCAATGTACATGAGTTCCCCAATAGCACTAAGGTATGGTACTTCTAAATCAAGTAGTTCTTCATCCCCTTCTTTGCTAATCTCTCGAGGTCTAAAGGGGTCTTTGTCAACTTGCAAAGATCTCACAACCATTGGGGTATATAATGGGTGTGACTTATCCATATAGAAACGTTCTAGGACTTTCCTAGTGTAAGTTTCTTGAAATACAAAGATCCCATTTTTTATGTATTCAATCTGTAATCCCAAACAGAATTTTGTTTTCCCCAGGTCCTTCATTTCAAATTCTTTCTTCAGACAATTTATTGCCTGTTGGAGCTCTTCAGGAGTTCCAATTATGTTGATATCATCAACATATACAACGATTATGGCGAATTTACTAGCACTTCTTTTTATAAATATGCATGAGCATATTGGATCATTTTTATATCCTTCTTTCAACAGGTATTCACTGAGCCTATTATACCACATGTGTCTAGATTGCTTCAAGCCATAGAGGGACTTTTTTAACTTAATTGAATACCGTTCTCGAGAACTTATATTTGATGCTTCTAGCATCTTGAGCCCAGGAGGGACTTTCATATAGATATCGCTATCAAGTTCACCATGTAAATAAGCAGTCACAACATCCATAAGGCGTAAGTCTAAGCTTTCATTGACTGCTAGCCCAATCAAATAACGAAAAGTAGTCGCATCCACTACTGGTGAATACATTTCTTCAAAGTCAACACCAGGTCTTTGTGTAAAGCCTTGGGCGACAAGTCGTGCTTTATATCTGGTAATTTCACCCTTCTCATTTCTTTTTCCTACAAAAACCCATTTGCATCCAACCGGTTTTACATTTTCTGGTGTAAGGACTACAGGTCCAAAAACTTTTCGTTTTTCTAATGACATTAATTCTGCATTAATGGCATCCTTCCATAGGAGCCAATCCTTTCTTTGTTGGCACTCAACAATAGATGTCGGCTCATGATCCTCATCATTATTACTTATATCATAAGCTATATTATAAGTAAATATATCATCAACGTTAACTTCATTTCTATCCCATCGGATTCCATTTCTGACATAATTTATTGAGATCTCATTATTTTCATGTGTGTCAAATACCTGAGTCTCTTCTGGGATGCCAACATTCTCTTCTGGAGAAAATAACCCTTCTGAAGTGACCAAGTCCTCTTGGCCTCCCTCGACTTGACCATCTATATTTTTGACTTCTTTTCTCTTGGGAGGATTTTTATCTTTTGAACCGATGGGCCTTCCACGCTTCAGGCGTGATTTGAGTTTATGCATAACAGGTTGTCCTTCAGGGACATCTATTCTTAAAGGAGCATTAGCGGCTGGTATATGCGACTTTGTCACCCTTTTTGGATCAGTAAATGCTTCTGGCATTTGGTTGACTAAATTCTGTAAATGAATTATCTTTTGAACTTCTAATTCACATTATTTAATACAATGATCAAAATTAGCCAATGATCGTTCATTCCAGCTGATATCTTTACTCAATTGCTTATTCTCTCCCCCTAATGATGGGAATAATAATTCATCAAAATGGAAATCGGCAAATCGTTCCGTAAATAAATCTCCTGTAGTAAGTTCTATGTATTTTATAATTGAAGGAGATTCGTACCCAACATATATTCTCATCCTTCTATGAGGACCCATTTTGGTGGGTTGTGGCGGTGCTACGGCACATATATTGCACACCCAAAAGTTCTTAAATGGGAAATGTTAGGCTTTTGACTAAAAACCATTTGTAGAGGGAAACATCTAGATAGCTTGTTGGCCTTACACGAATTAACATTGCTACATGCAACATGGCATGGCCCCAAGCAGAAATTGGAAGATTGGATTTTATAAGTAAAGGTCTTGCAATCAATTGCAACCTCTTAATTAATGATTCTGGTAGCCTATTTTGCATGTGAACATGAGCCACAGGATGTTCAACATCAATTCCAAAGGACATACAATACTCATTAAAGGCTTGTGAAGTAAATTCACCAATATTATCAAGACGGATTTTCTTGATAGGATAATCAGGATAATTTGCTCTTAGTCTAATCAATTGAGCTAATAATCTCGTAAACACCAGGTTTCGAGAAGGTAATAAGAAAACATGTGACCATTTAGTTGATGCATCATTCAAAACCATATAGTATCTAAATGGTCCACAAGGTGGGTGTATTGGCCCACAAATATCTCCCTGTATCCGTTCTAAAAATGTGAGGGGTTCACATTGTACTTTACTCTGTGAGGGCCGAATAATTAATTTTCTCTTGGAACATGCAGCACATGAGAAATCATGGGGATTATGGTATTTGTTTACGCTCCAGAGTATGCCCACATGAATTCTCAATTATCTTTCGCATCATAATTGAACCGGGATGGCCTAACCGGTTATACCAAATATTAAATTCATTAGTAAACTTATGGTTTACTATTGCATGTGTTTCAATCGTGGCTATCGATGTATAGTATAGGCCAGAGGAAAAGGAATAGAATGTTTCCAATATATACTTTCTACCAATGACAGAGTTTGTAATGTTAATACATTCTCGATTATTTTCTATTGTTGCTTCCAAATGATATCCATTTTTACGGATATCCTTAAAACTCAATAAATTTCTTTTAGATTTGGTAGAATAAAGTGCATTTTCAATGCATAATTTCGTTCCTCTAGGTAATTAAACTATATATATAAATAAATATTTAAATAATGTATTTAATTTTCTCAATTTAATGGTACGGTAGCAAGGGAATATGAAGTTAAATGCATATCTTATCTTCTGCTGATGCTCCATCCACATTGAGTTCTATAAAACCATTCTCTCGAGCTTGCCATGATTCTAGCTTGGTAGTCGTTCCACCTTGTAATCTTCCACCTAAGTCCCTCCAACCCAAACACGCCCTTGTCCTTGCCACAATTGCCATAGGAGACCCCTGTTTGCCGTTAAAAATCTTCTCGTTCCTTACTATCCAAATTTGTCGACATAGCATCGGAAACCACAAATCTCATCTATACCCCTCAACCTCAAAACGCTGTCTCATATTCCACTTGAGCCACGTTTCACTATTAGCTCCCAAATTTAATGGCAGTAACGCAGCATGTGGTGGTGTGTTTCGAGGAGCAAACGGAGAGGTCATCCATGGATTTATGTGTCATCTCGGACAGCTAGGCAGTTTTAATGCGGAGGTATGGGCCATGATTTGGGGACTGAAAATCGCATGGGACCAAGGTTTTCGTCAAGTGCTTGTAGAAACTGACTGCCTCGAACTGTTGGAAAATTTGAACAATGTAAGAACGTCGGATACAGAGCAGGAAGAAATAGTGGCGGAAGTTCAACGCCTGCTGGACAGAGATTGGGAGGCACGTGTGAGTTGGTGCAGAAGGGATACGAACCAAGTGGCAGACACTTTGGAAAAATATGCATTATATAATATTTCAGATCTGGTGCAGTTTTCAGCAGCTCCAGACTACATTCGGCAAGCGGTGTGGAAGGACAGCCGAGGTGCAAGTGTGCACCGTTAGTTTTTTAGTGTGTTTGAGCTTTAATGTATCAGAAAAAACATGCATATCTTAACACGGATCACTGATCAACGGAATATTGGACATTACAATGATGATGCTTTTGTTTTGGTTTTTGTTGTTTTTGTTTTGGTTTGAGACCAAAACGTACGTGCATCAAATAAAAGCTTACATCTGTCTTTGGGTGTTGGCATGCTTGGCAAGTGGGCATCTGTAAACACCAACCTCTTCTCTCTTTCATCTTCCTTTCTTCTTCGTCTTCTTCTTTATTAATCTGTCTCTGTAACACTCAATGCTGCAACAACAAGCTGCTCTTCTCTTCTCTTCTCTTCTATTCTTCATCACTCTTCTTCCTCACAATATTCTATTCCTTTTTAATTTCTCACTCAAGCTTACCAACTCCAGCTTCTTAGCTTCCCTTCTGTGTTATCAACCACAAAAAAATCTGTAAGTTTGTGTGTTTCATGGTTGGCTCAAGTTTTGTGTTTTCTTTCCCCCTCAAAGAAGAAGCAAAATGCACTCACCTTTGATAACTTTCTCTTCTGGGTTGTGTTTTTTTCTTCCTGAACAGAAAAACAAAACAGAGAAGGGTTCAGGTTGGAGAATCTTTGAAGGAGAACAAACATGGCGGATGACAATAATGATAATAAGAGTAATGAGAAAGAAAGAAGTTATAGAGAGCCAGTGTTGAATAATAATAATAATGGGTACTATGAGAACTGCCCTGGCTGTAAGGTGGATCAAGCCAAGCAAATGAACCATGGCTTACCCTTAAGGCAACTTCTGAATGTTTGGATGGTGACTGTGTGCACCGGTGAGCTTTTTCTTTTCATGGTTTCTGAAATCAGTTAATTATTTATGGGTTCATACCATTACCGTTTTGATGAAATTTTAATGCTGAAGTTTCGAATAGGGTGTTTTTTTACTCATAATTTTATAAGTACTTAGTTTAAAGTTTAGCTCGTGACCAAAACCAAAACTCATCCACGTAAGTTTTGATTTTGTTAATGCTGTTAAACTCACACCAAATTTTTTAAAAACTATTGGAATAAAAATAGGATTTAGAATTATAATGACTAAAATCAAAATTCGATTTATCAGTAACAATAGTATTTACCCTTATCAATTTTTTGGGGGAAAAAAAATCAAAAGAATCTTGTTGTTTTGCAGCACTTCAACCATCAATCCATGCCTGCATATTCTTCATTTTTAAAAAAAAAAAAAATAAATAATTTTTTTAAATAAAAATACTTTATCTGATAATATTCTTTCTTGGCTCTGTACAGCGCTGCCTGTATCATGTCTCTTCCCATTTCTTTATTTCATGGTGAGTTTATTTATTTTTCTTTTTTCACTAAATGCATTATTTTGATGGCCATGGTGGGAGATTTTTGTGCATAGATACTGTAGATTATTATTTTCTTTCTTGTTTTTATATTTTTTGGGTAGGGATTTTGATTATTAATTTCAATGTCAACTTTTAAATATTTACTTTTATTTCCTTTATATGACCAAAAATGCCCACACTTTTTAAAATCTGCACATCAGTTCTTGAAAGTAATTGCTGTTAGGATGGCCGTCACCCAAGAGGGGGGTGAATTGGGTGTCTCAAAAATTTTCTATTCAAATCTTAATTAATCAAAATATCCAAATCATAAGTTGATAGAAATAGATAATGAAATTGGATAGAGTAAGAAAGGAACCATTAGAAATTAATGGAGATGAAAGAAGGATGAGCACACAGAGATTTATCCTGGTTCAGCCCTCTCTGACCTACGTCCAGTCCTCAGACTCCTCTGAGATTTGCAATCCACTATATCTTCCAAGTTTAACCAGGTATTTGGAAAACCATTACAGCCACATATTCAATATAACACATACGCGGCCTATTTCAAGTTTGTAACCGTGGATACTTAAGAACCCCATAAACTTTTTCAAGCATTTATGAAACCCACTCAAGTTTGTAACTGTTGGTACTTGAGAAACCGTTAGAATCACTCCCCCTTACCACAAGTAAGGTTACACTCTCTATTTCACTCAAGTCTATCCTAAGTTACTCTCAGAAGGTTGGGATGATTTTACCTGGGAAATACTTCACTCTATGAAACGGATTGTATTATCACTTAAGCTCACGGAGAAGTATAATATCATAGTCATAATGTTGTTGTGTGATTTCACACTCTACGTGTTGTGTTTGGTGACTCCGTATACTTCATCTTCTTTCTCTATTGGTTGCGTCCTCTTATTTATAGATGTTGTCAAAATATATCCGTTGGAGAGGAGCGTCATATTTTTCCGTTGGCTTTGGCTCTTGTGCTCTGTCTTTCAAGCTTGTAATATGTTCTGACAATATTTGTTTGTTGGAAAATAATGAATAGCCATTTGAAGTTATCTGTTGAACTTTATATCCGTTACTCCCATCTTCTTCGTTCAATATTTCGCATTTAATGCTTCTGACACGAGGTATGGTCGTCTTATGATTTTCTGTCCGTTGAGCGTTTTTCTATGATATAATCAGGCGATCCATTCTCTGTTAATAAGTAAAAGGAATAAGCATTTATGAGTGCAGATGAGATTCAAATAAATGAAGCATAAAGAAGGAAAGATTTGAGAATAATGAAAAGCTTCTGACATTCTGTGTTACTGTCAGATAAAGCAAACTCGAGTTTTACTTGCTAAAACTCGAGTTATTGAAGAAATAACAAAGCAGAATTCAAAGCACTTTTGTTGTAACTCGAGTTTTAATAAGAGTTTTGACAAAACTTGAGTTACAGAACTTAAAACTCGGGTTTACTGAGGTTACAGTAAGTTAAAATTTTGTAAGTTCTTCGAAACTCGAGTTTCATGCTCTAAAACTTCAAGTTATAAAAATTTCTTATCATAACTTTTATTGTAATTCGAGTTTTCTTGGAAGTTTTGAGTTTTAAAGAAATTCACATCTCGAAACTCGAGTTTTGACTTCTAAGAACTTGAGTTGCTTCGAAACTTTTGTTAAAACTTCAAGTTCTAAAAGAAGTTTTGTAGTTCAAGAAATTTTCAAGCCTTGAAACTCGAGTTTTGTCTTCTCAAAACTCGAGTTGTATCAAAACTTTTGTTGAAACTTCAAATTATGAAAGAAGTTTTAATGCTCACTCTTCGAAACTCGAGTTCTGATGCTCATAACTCGAGTTCCATCAAAACTTTTGTTAAAACTTCGAGTTTTGTAAAAAGGATTTGTGGTTCAGAGAGTTTTGAGAGCTCGATACTCGAGTTATGCAATGCATAACTCGAGTTTTAACAAAATTTCCAATAGAACTTGAGTTTCATTGAAAGTTTTGGTTTTCTAAAATAGTTCTGGCACTCGAAACTCGAGTTATGTCACTCAAAACTTGAATTGTGATGAAAACTTCTTTCCAAACTCGAGTTTTACTTGAAAGTTATGTGAAAAAAGCAAGTTCTATACCCGAAACTCAAGTTCTGTACACCAAAACTCGAGTTTTGCTCATGACTCAGCACATGTTTCAGATTTCAACAAAAATCTCAACTTGCAACGGCCATAACTCTCTCAATTCAACTCCAACCTTTTTAAATAAGATATCCTTGGAACGCTATTTGAGTCTACTTTCAAATAAAATAAGAATCAGTGCAAAATATTCTTTATTGCGAAAGTTATGTAGCCACAGTAAGAAAAGGTCAGTGATGAAACGTTAAATCTGACCACCAAGTTTAGAAAATCATATATCCTTCATATGAAATGATTTGATGTTGTTCTTGATGTCTATAAACAGAATTTTGAGTCTCGTTTCATATGAAACTGGTTTCATATCAATTGAACTTGTGGTTTGGGAGATATAGTCAAAATACTGAACACATATCGAGCTAAAAGAAAGAAGCAGAGTTGAACAGAGGTGCCCGAAACTCGAGTTTTAACTTCTTAAAACTCGAGTTTTGGCTCAAAAATCTCAAAACTTGAGTCTAAAATCGAGTTTTTCTTCAAGTTTTGCTTCATAAAATTTCAAAAACTCATTTTACTCGAGTGTTTGAGTTAGAACTCAATTTTTGTCTTCTAGAATCAGTTTTGAGCATCCAAATGAAGGTTAAATGATATGTAACTCAATGTATGATGATATAACATACATGTAAACTACAAATTGAGTTATTTAACCACATCATCCTCCAATTTCAAATATAAAAACTTGAAACTTGATGTTCTCATTTTATTTTATAAGATCTTCCTACTTCTTCATTCTCAACAATTAAACTCAAACAATTTCTCTCATTTTCATTGACCAAACTATATAAGAAATTTACATTAAATATAGTAGTTAGTCAATATACATTATAAAAACTTTTTGCTCTTATATATTTGACATCATCAAAACTAATCATATATAACAATTGCCACTTGATCCACTAATTTGATACACATGGATGTGATTTGTTTTTCCTTTTGGATAACAAAAAGCTTAGTCCTTTTTATTTATTTATAGCACATCAATTTTTGAAAGTGGATGCTTGCTTCAAGATGGAAACAGAAAACTAATAAATATTTTGGTTTGAATAATTACTTAAATTATTAACTCTTTTTTCCTTATTATTTTGTGGGGAAATTGAATAAATGAATATTGAGTATCAATGAACAATTCAAGCTATGATTTCTTTGAAATCATGATTTTATGTTGTTTAATATTCGTTTCTATGGCTTAGCTTGTAAGAGCATACAAATTTACTTGTGCAGATAAGAGATTTTGGTATTGCAAAAATGGAGGCAGATATTGGCTTCTATGCAGGTTATGTGGGTAAGGTTCCTTTTCATGGAACTTGTCCTTTTTCCCTTCCATCCTCTTTCCCCATCTCGTTTTTTTATAGCTACTAGATCACCATTTGAATGGTTCATATTTATTTTTTATAAAATTATTATTAAGATGTCAAATTATAAAATGGAAAGTAATTAATTAAGTTCAAATTACTAAATTGTGATATGAATATGGGTTAATACAATTTTCGATCATTCAAGTTTACCCACATTTTGATTTTGGCCCTCAAAGGATAAAATGGTTTAAATTTTTATTAAATTATAGGGACTAGTATCTTAAACTAAATAAAACTTGAATGATTAAAATTAAAATTAGGGTAAATTCAAAGGATGAAATATTATATTGTCTCTATGAATAATTACAACACTGCAATAAAGAAAATAAAAAATATGTTTTATATAAAATTAAATCTAAACCATTCAAATGTTAATCTAATTATTAGAAAAGGAAAGGGAGGGAAGAGTATGAGAGGGGAAAATGAGAGGTTGCTCTGTTTTTTTTCAAGTCTTTTCATTCTATTTAGAGGGATTTATAAGCTCTTAAACTTTTGATCTCCTTATGAGACTATATTGTAGGGTCCTCGTTCATGTTGGGCAGAGCTTTAACATCAATTCCATGGGGAATATTTGCTGATCGATATGGTCGAAAATATGCTATAGTTGTAGGCCTTGTTGCAGTGTAAGTACCCCCTGCATTAATTCTGAATTCTTTTAAACTCTACTGTAAATAATGAGGAGCGATCTCACCCCTATAAGGAGGAGAATACAAATTCAAATTTCAGAAACCTCACTTATTGGGAGGGCTAAAACCTTTACTCCCTCCGGTCCTTATTGCAAAAGTCTCCTAACTAATTCTCATGTGCCAATAAAAACAGTTTAAAACATCAAGTTTCCACTTTTACCCTTGTTAACTGTAACATCCCTAGAGCCCTCCCTCGTAGATATTGTCCCTGTTGCAAACAGAGCAGGGTTTTGTTTCTCTGGGTTTCTACAATAACCTAGAAAACGTGTCTGCAAGGGGAAGGTATCCACACCCTTATAAGGCGTGCTTCGTTCCCCTTCCCAATCGATGTGGGACTTCACATCAACTATACTAAATTCCAACATTATAAATTATTCTCTCACTACCCTTATTAAATATTGTTAGAAATCAAATTTTTAATTGTTGCTTTTCCATATTTTGCTCCCATAATTATGCCTAGATTCCATATTTGTCTCCCACAATTATGCCTAGGATTAGGAGAGAATAATTTCTCTCTTTCATAATTGTTTCCTATATAATGTACCCTTTGTTTACAATACTATGTAAGCAAGTGTGATTCAGTTTGTATGATGGTATCAGAGCGAGAGAGACCGAGAGAGAGCGAGACAGTGAGCGGTTGAGAGAGAAAGGGAGAGACGGTGCCGGATCTCCCAACCCAGAGGTCCATTGACGACACCACCGGCACCAGGGGTCTCAGACACTGCCGATCGGCTGATCCCCGGAGTCCGATGCCGTTTCAGGCCGCGCGTGAATGTCACGCGCCGTCGCTCTTCTCTGCGCATGCCGGATCTCCCAACCCAGTGGTCTGTTGACGACACCGCCGGCACCAGGGGTCTCAGATACCGCCGATCGGCGGATCCCCAGAGTCTGACGCTATTTTCGGGCCGCGCGTGAGTCAAAATTCTCTTCTCTGCGCGTGAAGTCCACGCGCCGTCACTGGTCCACGCGCCGCCGCCTCTTCTGACCAGAAAATGAATCCGGTCGTTTTCCCTCCTCTCTTCGGATCTGTTCCAAGACACCCAACCAAAATGGGCTTGACTCCTATGGCCCTTACAAGTGGTACAAGTCTTGAAACTCAAATCAACACCTCATCCTCTTCTACTCCCTCAATCAAATCTGAGATGGCCCAAGAAGTAACATCTGCTGGCGAGAATCAGAATATGGTCATAAACCATAAACTCAATGGCAGTAACTATTTGCAATGGTCACAAAGTGTGTTGATGTATTTGCGAGGAAGAAGAAAGGAAAAAAATATCAATGGACAGGCATCCCAACCTCTACCAGATGATCCAAATTTCGATGCATGGTTTGCAGAGAATAATCAGGTAATGACTTGGTTATGTAATTCTATGACCATTGAAATTAGTGAAGGATATTTACTTGCCAGGACAGCAAAGGAAATCTGGGATGCAGCAAAACGCACGTACT
>QFDD01001019.1:0-32341 GCA_006871305.1 Vachellia collinsii
GAAGAGAGTACCTAACAGAGGCATGGCTTTGAATAACTTCCCCCATTTTACTATGGCAGATGTTGAAGAGCTTGACAAGTTGTTTCTGCAATTATTTTTCAGTTATTTTTGGCGGGAAAGGGTGACACCAAAATTCATAGTTTGTTTTTATTAATGCCGAAATTATAAGGCTCTGCTCAAGGACTATTACAGACAAAAAGTATATGCGCAGCCAAATAAGTCAATTTATACTAATTTAGAGATGAAATTCTATACTCAACTTTAGTCCTTACCTCAGTTGGATTAAGGGCATTGTTGAGCAAGGACGAAGTCATATCCAAAGCATCTTTCTGAATGTCCAACGCATAAACAAAACCCTTATTTGAATCATCAGCAACCAGTTTGAGCATTGCTAAGGTGTCATAACCATTACCACAAGTGGCATCAACAACTGTATCTCCCTTCTGGACAACATGCCTCCATACCCTGGTGGTAACAACACTTATATATTATTAAAACAAGCCCTTCATGATGCATTAAACAGAACTGTACCATAATGCTTAAGATATGGCAGTTAACCCCAATTTAATTGTTCAATCTTCATTATATATATAAAGGTTGTTAAGCAATGAGTTGATAGCCTGCTAAAACCAAGTGAACTCTGATGTGTCGTAGCTCAATATCTACCCTATTCCCTTTGTTTGCTTCTACCACGTCATGGACATGCTATGTAACCATAAATAAGAGAATCATTCAGGCAACAGAATTGCAATTAGGTAGAGAACAATTGGTCATTACTCATTCAGGTGTAAGTCTCATGATTAATCCCCTGAGTATTAACTAGCTAGTCAAAATTGATACTTCAAAACCCAAGAGCGCTTGGTAGCGGTGGACCAACTAGACGTCAAAGTGTGCGAACTGTGTTCGAATACCAGCTTTTTAAACCAAAGGGTTATGAAAAAAAGGTGATACTTCAAAATCTAGGCGTAAAACTCAAAACTACACTTCAAAGCAATATAGGCAGGAACTAGGAAAAAACTTTAAAAGATAGCAACAGGTGATAGGGAAAAAGTCACTAAGTGCGTACATGTGAGCAACGTCCGTTGCCCTCTTCTTGCCGAAGAGATAACCCATCAAAGCATCCTCCATTCCTGAAAAAGGAGCATTTGCAGAAAATAACGCGCACCCGTCAGGGTCAATAATCCTCTAAGAGAAATCAACCCGACCGAAGAGATTGATGGATATATTGCGAACCAGAAAGGGGAAAATGTCTGGGGAGCGAAGCAGATTGGAAATGTGCTCCATTTTGCTGATTCGGCTTCTGGCAAGAACAGAAATTCCTGGAGCTCTTCTTTCGTGAAGCGTATCTTCGGGAAGGATCGAAGAATCCACATGAAAATCTTGTTCGGGGTTTCTGAATTGCGATTGAACCTGACCAGAATCTCAGTAGCGACATCAATCGTAATTGAAGAAGCCCCTACAGCGCTACTATTTTCTGAACAGCAAACCTTCTCAACCGAATCAACAAAATTTTTTCATCAACTGACAAAATCCCAAAAACCATAATAAGATTAAAAAAAAATACACAATAAAGCGCGCGCGCATATTATGTTCACACACATTACCCAAAAAAAAAAAAAAAAGGCCTATCCTGGCCAATATATATATATATATATATGTTTTGGATTAAAAAAACCGCAGGAGCAAGCTCAGGATTCTCAAGAAAGCCTTCAGGCTGATGATTATTTCACATCCTTGTGGTGAATTACTTTATCTAGCTAATTATAATTACCCAACAAGTTTCTTAACGTTCAAGTAAGAGATCATCTTAATGAGATACGCTCACCAAATAATTAGTCTTTTGAAAAAAAAAAAAACAAAGCAAAGCAAAATCAAACTTAAGCCCATTTGTAGATCAAGGAAGAAGTAACAAGCTGAAGAAAATTATTATTTTTAATTTCATTGTCCATTTCTTGCCTTTCACATTTCATAATAGAATCTTTTTCTCTGTTTTTTTTCCCAATTAAATTCAAAATAGAATCTTGGCATGGTTAATTGGTCCTCGTTGTAGGTATTTCACTGTTGTAAGCAATACCTTGTCGAATCAAAGAGTCCATGCAAATGCAAATTGAGGGGGGACACAAGCTTGTTTGAAGAAGCTTTGAAGAACCAGATTGAGAAATATTCCTTTAACTCTTGTTCTATCTAATTCAACTCCACAAGCTATTACCTATAGATTGCGAAGTTGAAACAACTTGAAACAATGGAAAATCATCTTCTTCTATAAATTGAAGCACCTTCATGCTCATCATCTAAATTCCATAATTTGAATTCCCATTCTTCCCCGTAACTCTTTCAACGTGATGAATTTTAATATTGCACATTTCCTTGCACTGCTATTTTCTCTCTCTACTCTGTCTTCTTCTTCTGAAGCTTGTCATGATGATAAAACCCTAATCAGGAGCTTCAGCGTCGACCTTATTCATCGGGACTCAGTTTTCTCACCATTTTACAACTCTTCTCTGTCACACTCTGATGTCATAATGAAAGCAGCGAGGCGGTCCGCTTCTCGAATCAAACACTTTCAGGGCGGCGGTGGCGGTGGAACGGTGATAACTCCGAACAGAGGAGATTATCTGATGAAGATGCTCATGGGGACGCCATTGGTGGAGCTTCATGCAGCTGCAGACACAGGAAGCGACCTCGTTTGGGTACCTTGCTTGCCTTGTGGAGGTTGTGATCCTCAGAATGCTTTTGATCCTGCAAAATCTTCCACCTTCAATATGCTGCCTTGTGACTCCCAACCTTGTGGCTCCTTGCCCAGACAATCCTGTGGAGATTCAAATCAGTGCAGGTACCTACTAACAAATTGCAGAAACAAACTAGATTAGGTTACATGAATATGACAGAAGCCACAGTAGTACGTGAAATGCATGCTTGTGTAAATGATATGGATATTGATTATTCAAGCATGATGAGATAACAATTTAATTAGGCTTCAAATATGCATTTCATTTGTTATGGTTAATTACATTACTTAACTACTTTTAAAAAATCAGTGAAAAGTCTCAATTTTAAAATTTTATCAATTTGAATATTAATACTTTTCGTATATGAAATTCTCCATAACATTAATACTTTCTATATATTAAAATATATTAGGTTCTTAAGTGATATACACAAATTCATCATATGCTTTGTAATGCCATAAATAGAAGATATATGCAATGGATAGGATTGAAAATAATTATTTAAAATGAGTTCTATATCTTAAAATTAAGAGAGTTGTGAATGACTTAAATTGTAATAAATGATATTATCCAATATTTTGGGGTGATATAAATGATTTGAATATGATATAGTGAAGTTGCAAGCTAATTGTGAATGGTTATATTAAGTTTTGCAATCACTGTTTAATTATCATGTGTCCTATATTTTCATTTATTTTTGTTCCAATGATAATATTTCATGCAAACATTGGAAAACTTGACCTATGTGTTTTCCAATTATGGATTACTTGAATGATGAAATAAAAAATAAAAAAACAAAATTAGAGGGACGTGTTTTAACGGTCCCGTTATATTTTCTAAACTACTTTGCATATTATGGACAGGTACTTCTATAAATATGGAGACCAATCATTCACAACAGGAGACTTAGGCACAGACATAATCAACTTCGGCATCAATGCTATTTCGTCTCCTTCGACTGTGATCGGATGTGGACACGACAACCAGTTCGAAGACAACACCGGAATTGCCGGTCTAGGCGGTGGTCCTCTATCTCTCATCTCCCAACTCGGCGATCAAATCAGCCACAAGTTCTCCTACTGCCTCCTCCCTTTCTCCTCCCACTCCACCAGCAAACTCAAGTTCGGCGACGCCCCCGCCTCAAGCAACAACAACAACGGCGGTGGCGATGATGCTGCTGCTGCTGCTGTCACCGCTGTCTCCACTCCTCTCTTCACCAAAACCCCGACAACCTTTTACTATGTCAACCTCGAAGCTGTTACCGTCGGACACAAGACAGTTCAGACAGGTCAAACCGGAGGCAACATAGTGATTGATTCAGGCACGACGTTGACAGTATTAGAATCTGGTTTTTACAGTGAGCTTAGAGATGCGGTGAGAGAAGCCGTTGGGGTTGAACCGGTGATGAACCCGCCTGAGCCGTTGGATCTGTGTTTCAGATATGAACCGGACATGGAACAAGGTCTTGAGTTTGTGATGCATTTCACCAACGCTGATCTGAGATTGCACCGTGGCAATATGTTCACCATTAAGGATGATTTGCTTTGCTTGCTTGTGATCCCCAGTGACAGTATTTCGATTCTGGGGAATACTGCGCAGATTAATTTTCAGGTGGCGTTTGATCTTGTAGAAAATAAGGTTTCTTTTGCTCCTGCGGATTGTACAGCCATCTAGAAATATGAAAAATATAACTCAGATCTATGAAAGCCGGAGATGACAATGAGTTTGTGAATATATATCCAATCCATTGACATGTCTTAGAAAGATACTTTTCTGTTTAGAAGTACAATTGGATTATTCTCTCTTTCAAAGCAACACTTTTTAAGAAGACAGCTAGAAGGAATGCTTCTTCTTTTTTTCTTCAAAGATCAGGTATCAACAGTCGGTAACAATGAATAATTATACCATTTCCATATGCACAATCTGAAATCGAAGACCTGATGAGTAGATATTTAAGAAACTCAGTTAAGTGCTAACTATGTTAAGCCTCATGGTTAAAATTAAAGAATGATTTTATTTAGTGCAAACAAATTACTCACATGATCTGGCTCTCTTTTTCTGCAAGTCATTCATTAAATTAAACTTTTCACAAATCTTGAGGACGCAAGTAACGGATCATGTTGAAATGTTGAAAGATTTGGGCTTTACTTTGGTGTAAAGAGTTTTTTCTCTTAAAGCACATGTATCATTCTAATAATAAACAATCTTAGTTGAAGAATTATTGGACACTAATTAAATGCAGATAATTGAACACTTTTTTTAAAGATAATTCAAATATTGGGTTGTCACCCTGTAAATAATCATCTTTTTCCGCTATACTCAATCCACATTGATGTGTAAAGAGTGTTTATATATGTGGATGTATTAGAATATATAATGAAAGGGTTAGTCCATATGATAAATAAATGTTTGAATTCTCAACCAATAAAGATGTTCACAATTAATGTACAATAAAATATGTTATGTATATCATAATAGATTACCTATCCTCACGCAAGTGACATTATATTCACTAAATTCACAAGGTAACCATCTATTAGCAACTACCATGATATTTAGGAAGCAAATAATTTTGTGGAATGATCTGTTTTCTAATTGCAAATTAAAATCATGGTCCTTCCACATGATATTTAGATCATTAGAGTGTAATGTTTTCACAAGGTTTACAATTGTATTTATTTTCATAGCCAAAACTTAGATATTTAAGCCGTACCTTCTTTAAATCTTGTTTAAGTGTGAGATTATGAGTTTAAACTCTTTGAGTATAATCAAGATGCATGAATTATGACAAAACAAATTCCCTTTACCTTTTCCTATAAGATGAAATTTTAATTTTTGAAGGGTATAATGTTATTTTTTATGGGACACTCTCCTAGGAAAAATTAAATGTTTTCAAATATACCCTAATAAGTAATAAATGATTATGCCATAATATAAGGGCATTTCTTCACCCAAAAAAAAAATATAAGGACATTTTATTTATTTAAGGGTTAATATAATAATACTAAGGGTTAATATAATATTTAATTATCTAAATTTATCCTCATTTTGATTTTTATCCTTTAGGTTTAAATTGTATGCTTTGGTCCATCAAATTTCATTCATCTAAAATATTGATCCTTGTATATAATTAAAAATTAAGATCATTTTGTCTTTTGAAAAACGAAAACTTACTTAAAATTTGAGACATCAAAACTAAAATTAGAGAAAGTTTGAAGATCAAAGAGTCCTTTTTATTTAAGCATAAAATTAGAAAAATATGTGTATTAAGTGTTGACCAAATACAACAACTTTATCCCTGAATTTCATAATTATTTTAATCAATTTAATTAATTAATTTAACTACTATTGCTTGCAAATGTCGGTGCGGTGTGGTGCCCTACCGCACGTTGTTCCTACGTGGCATTTTGGGAAGATCGATGAATCACCAGGGGTAGTTTAGGAATTCGATCCACTTTCTCATTTTAACAAAACGCTGAAATATCAAACATATTTTCGGAAAAGGGTGATGCCACCGGCGAAGCGGGTGGAAGAGCCGTCATTCTGTTTCTGAAGACACTGAACCAGAAAAAAGTAGATTCGATTTCCATTGTGTTTTTAAAGCCAAGAAGAAGAAGAAGTAGAGGATTGAGACTAGAAGAAGCGTAATGCGGGAAAGCGATCCAGATTGAAGATGGGTTCTTTTGCTCTTCGCATATATGCTTTGTTTCAGATACGGAAATTGCTCTTTCCTTCCTCATACCTTGAACCTTACCCTATGAGGTATGAGCCATGAGCTCGAACAATGAAGAAGAGAAAAATTGTTCCTTTATCAGGTATTTCGATTCTGTTTCGCATTCTATCTGGTCTTACGGTGTCTGTGATGTTTTTAGTGACGCCCTTTGTTTCAGTGTTAACTAATAATCAAGGGTACTGTACGGATTACGTGCACGGGCAACACGACAAAGTATTTATTTTTAAGGAAAGATTAAGTATATGTGCTTTATTGATCGTGAAGTGCTCTACTATTTATTTATGGATATGCCGTATTTTGTGGGGCTTGAGGATATTGTTAGATTCTTTGATTGATAATTTTGGATTTAGGTATCGGGGTGGAGTTGAAAGGAAGCTGATTGTGTTTCTGAGATTTTGAGTCTAGATGTTGATCAAGCTTGCTAATTCTCTTGTTTTATATGTCTATTCTATGATGATAATGGATGTCACGCGTCCTCGTTTTCGGTTAGTGATATCTCGATTCTTGGCTCAGGTGCTACTGTTTCCTGCGATTGGTCTTTAGCTAAATGTTCTATCCCTAGAAGCAATTGGATTTACACTTGTAATTATAGATTGTTCACTTGAACATCGGGCTGTAATTGAGTGCCAAGATTACAAATTTTCAGGATCATATTTTGGGGGCTGGATGTCTGTAATTTATGTTGAATCATGCTTCTTCATTCTTACTCGGAAATCTAAAGCACGGATATTTTTATTAATGTACATGCATGTTTTCCTTTGGTCTGTGAACTTATATGGCACTGTCAATTTCAGAAGGTCCGTTCTGGCCCCCTATTATCATTTATCGTAGCATTATGCTGCTTCTCTTGGTAGCTTGTACCTACAGGAACTTGGGAATTCTCAAGGCTCCGAAAATGACAAGATTGGGTATATCGATATAAAAAGATAAACAAGGATAAAGGCATTTTTTTTTCAAGTATATAAGTGGTAGAAGAGAGATTAATAAAATAATATTTAGGCCTAGATTGAGAACATATATATGGCAGTATAGCGCAGCATTATTAATTTTGTTGGATCCATATATTTTATCCCTTAATTTTTTTTTCATGGCTAAGGCTAATAGCTAATACTTACCTGGATGCGTCTTCAAAGAAAAATTAAAAAAAGAAAAAGAAAAAGCAATTTTCTGGTCGTCAGTTTCTTGAAATGATCTAGGGTTCATTAATTGTCCCCTTTGGGTTTTATTTTTAACATGTTGAAATGAGTTAATTAAAAAAAGTAGTGGTTTTTACAAAATTTAGTCAAAATGTAATTGTGAGACAAAGATAAGTTATCATTTATGTCCTATACTCACCCAGAAGATTCAAAGGCTGACTAGAATTTCATCTGTGCTTATTTATGAGTATATTATTAGTTTTGTTGACTTTTTAGAGGTTATAACTTATACCCAGTTCATGTCTGCACTCCTGTTACATAATTTTCCTTTTAGCCTTTAAGGGAAGCTAAAACTATTCACCAAGTAGATCATTGATCGATCTGCAACCCAAATTCATTATTCAGTTTAGTTAAAGTTAGTAACATTACTCTAAGTCTCATATAGTTTAGATTTTAGAACAAAGTTTTAACTTTATTCTAATTAGTTAACAGTCGAGGATACATGTAGTATCACTTTGAGCAATTTAGTATCTCTCTAACAAGTCTATTGGTCTTTGTTCTTTTTGTTGTTTGCCATTTAAAGTTGAAACACCATCCAGTGACTTCTTTTTTCACAAGAAATTGATGCTCTAACTTGATTCCATTATGTTTGCAGGTCAGTTACTTTAAATTAAGGTTGTTTTTGGAAAAACAAAAGGGGGACGTGAGAATTTTGAAGATTGAAGATTCTTCTTCACATTTCTTTAGTGACTGAAAATGATAAGCTGCTAAAATATAGAGCTTATTTACAATTTTATATCTAATTAAAAATTAAAAATTTTCTTTGAAAGGATTATCAGTCATCTCCCAACAGCTTCAATGCTCTAAGATGGACCCTAGATATGATGGCTTCCAGCCCGTGCCACAGTCTGTAACTCAGGACCATCTGAATGGCGTGTATGCTAGTAGGGGTACATATGCCCCTAATACATCTGAAGTTAAACCTGTACTTAATTATTCCATACAGACTGGTGAGGAGTTTGCACTTGAGTTTATGTTGGATCGGGTGAATCTTAGGAAGCCTGTAATTTCCAATGTTGGTGATCCCAATTCTGCAACTGGTCATAGTAGTCGTGCAGTATGTGAAAGTGGATCAGATATTTCTATGCATGATGCGGTTGGCAGGGATCCAAAAGAGTATGATGGAAAGGATCCATTATTACATGGAGGCAGATACAATTATGGATCAATTCAATCAGTGCCAAGAACTTCATATAATCAAGAAAATGGTCGACTTTTGCATGGGTATCCCTCTTATGGAAGTTCTGATAGCTCATCAATGACAATGAAAGTCCTTTGCAGCTTTGGTGGTAGAATATTGCCACGACCTGGTGATGGAAAACTTAGATATGTTGGAGGTGAAACACGCATTATCCGAATAAGAAAGGACATATCTTGGCAGGAGCTTATGCAGAAATCATTGTCAATATATAATCAAACTCATGTAATTAAGTATCAGCTTCCTGGGGAAGATCTTGATGCTTTGGTCTCTGTGTCATCTGATGAAGATCTGCAGAATATGATGGAGGAATGTAATCATCCACAAGATAGAGAAGGATCACAAAAGCTCAGAATTTTTTTATTTTCAATGAGTGATTTGGATGATGCTCAATTTGGTCTCAGTAGTGTAGGTGATGATTCTGAAGTCCAGTATGTTGTTGCTGTTAATGGCATGGACTTTGGTTCAAGAAACAACTCAGTGCTTCTTGGTGCGAGCTCTTCAGCAAATAATATACATGAATTGGACAGGCAAAATACTGAGAGGGAAGCTGGGAAAGTTCCTGTAGAACCTGTAGGTGTCAACAATGCTCCATTGACTGGGAATTATGACTCATCATCAACCATTCAGTCTTCAAAACCTATGCTTCCAACTTCCTCAAATGCTTATGAAACCTATCCCATCTACAGAGACCAGACAATGCACATCGGGGAGACTTTTGGTCAATATCCTATTCACCATGGCCTTTATCCTTCTCAAAACTTTACTCTCGTAGAGACTTCTAATGCTATGCCTTCTCATGGGATGATGAATCAACAGGGGATTCTGAATGAAGGTTCTTCTCCTAATGGATTACAAGTACAGAATTCAGAAATACCACCAATGCTGGTGAAAAAAATGGGTGATAGTTTAGTTCCAGAAGGAAGTAACCCTGCAAAAGTTCAATCATCAGAAACACCATCCCCTGTTCCTACACAACCAAAAGATGATTTCTTGACAGATAATGTTAGTAAGGCTGCAATTGCTGTTAACATACCTGAGGGGAAACTACCCACAATTCCATCAATGAAGAAGGAGCAGCACCAGGAGTATAAAGAGGCCTCTTCCACATCTAGCAGCGCATTTGGTCCTGGTAATGTTGATTCTCAATCCAATGGGGTTGATTTAAGTGGCCTTCACCCTCCTCCAATGCCTAAAAGAGTTTACTACTCTTATTCTGAAAGAACTCCTAGGGAGCAAGTAGAATTACTGAATCGGTCTGCTAAGTCAGATGACACATATGATTCTCAGTTTCCTGTATCAGACTTACTTTCTGACATTAATCCCCAGTATTCAGTCGCACAATCTGGTGACAACTTGCACAGTAGAAATCAGTCTAACTTAACAGATGATTTAAGTACTTCGTCAAAACCACTGTATGTGGATGGAAACATCATTTTTAATGGGCTTAACGAGCTACAGATGCACAAAATGTCTCCTGAGACTAGCAGTCAGATAAAGTCAAAACTCTCAGAACATGTGGATGTGGAGTTGAAGCAGTTATTACCAAACAATGAAGGAAGTAAAGTGGTGGTCAATGAGGATCAGGTCATCAGGTCTGAGACTGATAGTTATTTTGAAGATAACTACAGCAAACCCCTGTTTGATGAAAACAAAAACATTAAATCAGATTTTCCTACTTCGGATCAGTTTCCCACTTTTAAGCACAATGATGGCCCAACATCTCATCTTCCAGAGATTAATTGGGGTCATGGCTCAGGGGAAGAATTGAATAATGATTCTATGGTGCAAGAAGTACCTGTTTCTTTGACTGGGAACACAACTGAAGACATTTCTCAAGATTTGGCATCAAATGCTCTTCCCAAACAAGCACAGGCTGACATTCTTATTGATATTGATGATCGATTTCCTCGCGAATTGCTTTCTGATATGTATACCAAAGCAGTACTTGCAGAAGACCCATCCAGTCTACATCCACTAACTAATATTGGAGTGGGCATAAGCATAAACATGGAAAACCATGAACCTAAGTCATGGTCATATTTTGGGAAATTGGCACAAGAAGGGCTAGATAACATCTCTCTTATTGACCGGGATCCTCTTGGTTTTTCACCTGAATCTGGAAATGTAGATGATAAAACTCACCTTGTCATGCCTCTAACACCTGATGGAATATCTGTAGACCGAGCAGATTTGCATCTCAATTTTGATGGAGAAAGTCGGAATGGTTTTCATGGAATAATTGGAACTGAAACCACTTTTGTGGAGTCTAATTATGAGCATTCCCAAGTGAAGGAGACTGAAAGTGTGCAGTTTGATGCCACAGTGGAGAATTCAAGAGGTCAAGAGTCAGAATTTGAGGTATGTTTTTTTGTGGTTCTTTGGTTTCAGCATCTGTGTGATCTGATTTTCTTCTGACAAACTTTCATGGTTTTATTGTAGGATGGGAAGTTTGAAACAAGAAATAGCGGTCTCCCTTCTCTGGGAGGTTTTGATATCAGTACCTTACAGGTATGATGGTTGTATATGCGGCAATGCCTCCATAATGTTATTTATTCTAAAATTTCAGTTGCAAAATTTTTATTCTATATGATTTCTTCTGATAGAAATTGGTACCAACTGCCTGGAGGATGAGTTTAATCAATAATAATAATGGTGGTGGTGGTGGTGGTAACAGGGGCATCTATATTTAATATCCTTTCTCTGCCTTGGCAACTAAATACGTGATAGATGCTGGATCGGTTGTGGTCATCTGGATTTTTTATTAAGCCATCATGCCAGTCATCTGATCTACTTTCCTCTTGGACTATAAAGCATTCAGATCTAGGATATCTCTAGTATGAGAGTCTATATAGGCATTTCATTATGTGCTAACTTAGGATATTTATTGCATTTGGCATCATGCAATTTTTGTGAATGGCCAAATTTTAATTGCTTAGATTTCTAGCCCCTAATTTTGAAATATGTTCAAAAGATCCCCCTCCACCCCAAAAAAAAAAAAAAAGTCTATGTTACAAATTCTACTGCTTTACGATGTGAGAAACCCAAAGGCATTGGGAGATTTTCTATGGTATGTTCAGAGTCCAAAAGCGAGAGCCACGCTGTCTTTGTACCAGTTTGGAATGTTGATAATAGAAATGAATTTTGACCCTTTTTGTGGCAACTGACAAATAGTGTCTTGATAGAGAGAACAAAATTTCAGAGTATGTATGCTAACATATATGAAGCTTGGAAAAGGCTTGTGCTGGAACACTATTACAAATAAGAAGCGCACATGTTGACATGCATTGTCAAATAACCGCTTGACCCGCATAAGCTTATGCTGTCTTAGCTTTTTGATTGGAGGATGGTTTTGTCTATCTACAAATGTTGCTCAATTCTCAGTACGAAACCCAATGGGCTTATATCTCAATAATAATTTGCGCTGAAATTTACTTATAGACTGCTCGTTTAACCAGTCCTTGATATCACCATTTCTTAGAAACTTCATCTAAAAGCTTAAATGGTCAAGCACAAGTCTAGGAAAAATTTCTTTTAGGCTGAAATAAGGGCAATCTTAGAGGAAGATATGATATGTAACAGACTTGCCTCCAAGGACAGCTTTAGAGATCTAAAATTGATGGGTCAGGCTCACCAAGCAAAACCAGTTGTTTTTCACTTTCTTTTTGGAAAATAAGGCAATAGAAGTAAAGCATTTTTTTGTTTGAAAACATCAACAGGCTCTGTATATCATTTGCCATCTTAAACACTGGTCTCAAAACCTTTATGTTTTATCATAGAGCTGTCCATATGCTATTGATAGGTCATAAAGAATGAAGATCTTGAAGAGCTGAAGGAATTGGGTTCCGGGACCTTTGGAACTGTGTACCACGGAAAATGGCGGGGAACAGATGTTGCCATTAAAAGAATAAAGAAAATCTGTTTTTCTGGTAGATCGTCTGAGCAAGAGAGACTGGTAACTATTGGATAGCATGCACTGTCTTTTCTTAATGATAACTTAATGGAAACTGCTTAAATGAGAATGATATATTATTTAGGCATGTGAGTTGATGATAATTGCTTCTTTTCTCAGACTGTAGAATTCTGGCGGGAAGCTGACATTCTTTCCAAGCTTCATCATCCAAATGTTCTGGCATTTTATGGTGTAGTGCAGGATGGACCAGGAGGAACAATGGCTACTGTTACAGAGTACATGGTGGATGGTTCTCTTAGGCATGTGTTACTTCGCAAGGATAGGTATGGATCCAGATGGAGTTAACCCATTTCTCTCGCCTAGTTTGTTCAACCTGTAAACTTCAAATGTAATTTTGCTTTTGCTTAGATTATTGTGTTCAAGCCCTACTACATTGATACTACCTGCTTGTGACATGCTGCCTTAGTTTCTCCTCACATTTAAAAAATTGAATGTCGTAAGACAATAAAACATGGTCTCCCGGATGAAGTCATACAACTTTTCTGCTTGTTACAACAGCTTTAACAATCATGTAGCTGCCTTAGCCATAAGAACTAATATTGTCATGTCAATGAACAGGTTCATGTGATAATCTCATTCTCTAGACAGATTTATCTTCAAGGATTTGACCATGATTTTGACTTCTGATTGCAGGTATCTTGATCGTCGCAAGAGGCTGATAATTGCCATGGATGCAGCTTTTGGAATGGAATATTTGCACTCAAAAAATATTGTGCATTTTGACTTAAAATGTGACAATTTGCTCGTGAACTTGAAAGACCCTGTGAGGCCAATATGCAAGGTATTTATGGTGCTACTATTATTTTACAATTTGCCTAATATCTATAACTGTTGAGAGAACTGAGAAATTCTTTCTCAGGTTGGTGATTTTGGCTTGTCAAAAATTAAACGAAATACATTGGTTTCTGGTGGTGTGCGGGGAACCCTACCTTGGATGGCTCCAGAGCTGCTGAATGGAAGCAGCAACAAAGTCTCAGAGAAGGTACACTATGAAGTTTTCTCTCGTGAAATGTGTTTCTGTGATAGCAATATAGATGCGAGAAATCCATATTATTTAACTGTTCTTGGCTCTAGCTCTAGATGTTGGAATTTTGACCATCTTACGTTATAAAATCTCTGAAGTCTCAACTATTCCAAATTCATTCTCCTATAGTCCAGTGCTTAGGACTAGTCATCCTTCCTCCTGTGTTGAAGTGAAATTTCTGTCTAAAATTACCTGTTCGAGTAGTTTAAGTTAAACCACTATCCTTCACTTCAGATAACTAACTACTGTTAAGCTCGGTGAAAGTACGAAAACTTTGCTGATATGCTGTAAATTTTTGTATATTTATGATCAGACTAGAAGACAGTGCCTTCTGTTTATCATCCTATTTCCATCCTTTTGTCTTTGGGCTTCTTCACTCTTATTGTGCTTGTAGCTATTGGTTGCTGAGAATGCTTTTGATATGTAGGTTGATGTGTTCTCATTTGGCATAGTATTATGGGAGATTCTGACCGGTGAGGAGCCTTATGCCAATATGCACTATGGTGCAATCATAGGTGCGATCTTTTTCAATGCTTTTCTTTAGTGAACCTCTTGTGAGATTTGAGGATCTTTAGACATTTTAAGTTAAATTGTTTTCTCCTGAACCAGAACTTTATTAAAAACTTGATATGTATACATCGATAAAGGAACGATGTCCCTTGCAGATTCCGTAGTGACAACTCAAGACCTTAAATATACAAAATATTTTCAAGAACCATAGAAATAAGGATTTAGTGATATTTTTCAAAATTATTAGTCTTTTTACCAAAGTTTTATTCTTTCTTTTTTTCTTGGGCCAAATCTTCCCTAAAGTTGCAATATACTTTTCTTATGTTAGAAAAATGTTCTAAATTTCTCATCTCAATGACCATATGAATAAGTTGCCAGGATGCGTCCTAAAATAATCATTCATGCTTTCTAAAATTACAACTTGATTTTCTTACGAAATGCTATAGATTTGGTCCTTCTACTTTTAGATGGAAACATTCTTGTAAACATACAGAAAATTAGGTTGAAACTTTACAGAGAATAAGTAGCAGCTATTGAGATATAATTAATACAATACAAGAGATGAAATGCAATATTCTGATCACACATCTGAATGCTCTCCCTCTCCTCTCTGCTAATCATACTAATAATATTTTTCTTTCTCTGCTTAATATCTGGCCTTGTTGAATAAGCAGGTGGAATTGTAAATAACACATTAAGGCCAACAATACCAAGTTCTTGTGATGCTGAATGGAGGACACTGATGGAGAAATGTTGGGCACCCAACCCTGCAGCTAGGCCTTCCTTCACAGAAATAACCAGTCGCTTAAGGGTCATGTCTGCTTCTGCTTCCCAAACCAAATCACAGCCTAACAAACCAACCAAATGAGATCATCATTGGATTACATATATTGATACTGCATGAGATTTTTCTCTACTCTCAGATTTTGATTCAGTTGGCTGTATTCTAAGGATTTATGTTAGAGGTGGCGGCTATCCCAAATTTTTCTTGTATATTAACTTCTTCAAAGAAGCTCAAAGTTTTGCTTCTCGACTGGTTCATGTTTTTCCATTCAGAAGCTTCAAGGAATGTCCTTGCTCTCTTTTTCCACCTAGGTGGTGTTAGTTTTATGAACTTTGATAAATTCTTATGTATTTTCTCTGATTTTAATTACCCAGCAAAGTCACAGAGTATCAATTATGTAAACCCTATGTGGATTTTATCCTCATATCGAAAGAGATGAATATGGAATGCCTATAATTTGGTTGGGGGAAAAGTTGGACGTGCTACATGGTTAACACTTGATTTAATTTATTACATAAGAATATAATGTTTGTTATTTTATTACCTCAAAATTAAAATAAATAAACTTTTTACATCCTACTTGTTAAAAAATAAAGACTCATATCTTGGTAATTATATTGGATTCAAATAGTTTATATATATATTGATATTGATAGATATTGATGGAAATATTTTTTAAAAAAAGAGCTTGCTATCCTAATAGAAGGCATTGGTTTTTTTTATTATTATTAGAAAGAATCAAAGAAATGTAGAGAATCTTTCAAAATTATTTCCTCCTTTTTGCCGCTTAGATAACAGGAAAAATGACAGGAAAATAGTTTTTAAATATCTAAAATTCTATATAGTGCCATAAATAAAGGAAAGGACAAATTGATATTTGTCTACAATTTGGCATTTCACAAATTAAAGGAAAAAACTAAAGAGTCCTTGAGTATTCTCTTTTCTCTACAAAACGTCACACCACCATCATCTTCATCTTCTTCCTCTGTTCTTGCAGTCTATGGGAGAGGGAGGAGAACAGCTCGAGATGACGGAAGAAGAAGAGACCTCTGATGCCTCCTTTATCTTCTTCATCTATCCTCACTTTCGATAGGAAAAGAGGATAGCAATAGTACGATTGCAAAAAAGGAGGAGAATCTGATACCGAGCACCTCCTTCTCCATCACCATCGCCTGTATCTTCATCTTCATCTTCCGAATACTCCTCTCTCAGTCACACCTTCACTCTACACCATCATTAGCTTCTCCTTTGTTGGTTCTTTGGAAACCCACTCATAACATTTATCATATGCAACCTGCCCCATCAACATGCACAAGGAAAAAAAACACTATTTTAGACCCAATCATAAACATAAGGAAGATAAGAGATGGTGAATTTCGCTTCTTATACTAGCTAAGTTGTTGCTATCATAGAAACACTGAAATGTTGTTAGTGTCATAAGTGAAGTTGTCAATCTTCTTGACAGTTTTGTCAAATACTATTTATTAATGTTTATGGTATATAGATTACACGTATGTAAGTAATATGTGATTTTTGTTAGCAATGACAAGAAAACAATATTTGAAAGTGAAATAATAATTTCCATTGGTCATTTGCAAATTTGTTACTTATTACTATCATATGGATACTGAAGTGTTGTCGGCGTTATCAGTGAAGTTACTTGAAGGTGCAATTACAAGAAACATTTTTCATTTGCAAATTTGTAACTTCTTACTTTCATATGGATCCTAAAGTGAAAATGACAACTTGTCATTGTATACCCAAAAAAAGACTTTGGGCTCAGTCAGCTCAAATAGCTCATGACAGCTCAATTGCCAGCGACAGCCCAAGACACGGCCCAGCAACTGTCTGCGCGACCAAGACTGGCTAGGAGTCATGCGCCTGCGACCAGCGTCAGCGACCGTTCACCTAACGACGCCAACGTTCGTCTTAGGTCCACGCCTCCACGGTCATAGGACCCAACCATTACGATCCACAGATTTAGCACCCAAGCAGCCTATATTCCAGGAGCAATGCCGTAACCGTTCAACGGCTAGCAAACCACGAGTTGATCTATTTATTTCTGCTAATCTGTAATGGGAGAGGCCAGCTGCCACTCCCTGACTTCTACTTCCTTTCTCTTCTCTTCTCTCTGAGTTCTCTAATCTTAGGCTCTGGTATACCGACTTTGAATTCCAATAAACAATTACCGGCCAAGCCGCATTTCCCCACCTTCATTTACTTTCGCTTCAGGCATCGCGCTACGGTCTTAAGTCGCGTACTGTTGGATCCTCGGATTCATTCCTAAAACTATCTTTCTTTGGATTTTGCACAAACAGTCATTACTTATGTTAGAGTTATCAATACACTATTCATAGTTGTCAACAAATAAAATAACAACAACATGGTCTTAATAAATTTAATGTTGTCAATAGTTTAAGAAAATTTGCCAATAACATATAGAAAGTTTTCAATGGATCACGAACAGTTGATAATATATTACTCAATGGAAGGACATGGGTATGGTGAAGTACATATTGTGAGAAGGATAACATAAGTTGTCATTACTTATATTAAAGTTGTCAATAAACTATTCGTAGTTGTCAACAAATAATACAAAGCAACAATGTCATATCAATTCAAGGGTTGTTAATTGCTTTAAAAAACTTGTCAACCATTTAAAAAGAGTAGTCAATAAGCTACAAACACTTGTCAATATGCTAATAATATTTTTAACAAGTTGTAAACCTCATAAAAATAAACATAAGCACCACATTGAAAAGAGTAACCTTTCAACTCCAACATTAAATAACTTGTCATTCAATTTGAAAGAGTTGTCAATACTGTACAACACCTTCAAGTATTGTTTCGTGTAATTGCACCTTTAAGTATTGTTTTCTTGTTATTGCCAACAAAAAGTTCATATTTCTTACATAAGTAACCTATTACCACAAACATTGATAGATAGCATTGACAACATTGTCAAAGAAATTGACAACTTCACTAATGGTGCTGATAATACTTTAATATCTACATGATAACAACAAGTTACAAATTTGCAAATGATAAATGAAAATTAACATTTCACCTTCAAATATTGTTTTCTTGTCATTGCCAACAAAAATCACATATTACTTACATACATACATATAACCTATATACAATAAACATTAATAAGCAGTATTGACAACATTGTTAAGGAGATTAACAACTTCACTTATGACATTGACAACATTTCAGTATCTATATGATAGCAACAACTCAGCTGGTACAAGAAGTGAAATTCACCTTCTCTTATCTTCCTTGTGCTTCTGATTGAGTCTAAAATGATGTTTTTTTTTTCTTGTGAAGGTTGATGGGGCAGGTTGCATATTATAAGTGTCATGAGTGGGTCTCTAAAGAGCCAACAAAGGAAAAGCTAATGGTGGTGAAGAGTGAAGGTGTGACTGGGAGAGAAGTATTAGGAAAAAGAAGATGAAGATGCAGGCGATGGTGATGGTGATGGAAAAGGAGGTGATGGGCGTCAGATTCTCCTCCTTTTCATGGTCGTACTATTGCTGTCTTCTTTCCTTGTCAAAGGTGAGGATAGAGGAAGAAGATGAAAGAGGTGTCGGAGGTCTCTTCTTCTTCCGTCATCACGAGCTACTCTCCTCCCTCTCCCATAGACTGCAAAAAGAGAGGAAGAAGATGAAGATGATGGTGGTCTGACATTTTATAAAGGAAAGAGAATACTTAAGGGTTCTTTGGTCTTTTCTTTTAATTTGTAAAATGTCAAATTGCAGACAAATAATAAATTGTCTTTTTCTTTATTTGTTATTGTATGGGATTTTAGATATTCAAAAACTATTTTCTTATCATTTTCTTTAAATAATAAAAATATATTATTGTCATCGTCACTAGTAGATGCATATTTTAATTTTTCTCTTTCATTTTGTTGGATTCAGATCCCACTTTGTTAAGTGGGATCTTAAATTACAAAATCTTTTCAAAAGTAGAATTACTTGTGAAGTTACCTTTCATTTATTAAGGTGTCTGCAAAGTCATGTGGAATATCTTTTATAGATCTAATGAATAAAAGCTGATTGACAAGGACTATCAACAAGTATTCATAAGTACTGAGAATATATTTTCCTATTTTAAATATGATATAAGGTTTTTTACGATTTATTAAACATGTTAACCATTGAATGCTCTCTTATTTGTTAATTTTGTGAGGGGTAGTGTGGAACTGTGGTGTCTTTTCCAGCTTGAGTATTTGTAGCTTTAATTGTTGAAATTAACTATTATCTTTAAGATCATCTTTCTACAGATGCAATTTCTTTTTTTCTCTCTCTATTTTTAATTTAAAAAATAGGAAAAAAAAATGAATGAGATCTATTAAAATAAACAACATGTCATATCTTCATTACACATGCACACGCAAATCGGATAGAAAATCTTGCTCAAATCACTAATTGTTTATATGGTCTAAGAATGAATCACTTAGCAAATCATATGGTTTTTTTTTATTAAAATTAAAATACATTTCCCCCATAAATATTTATTGAGAAACTATAGGTGCCCTAAAAAAATGGTAGAATAATGTAACTAAATTTAAAAAAATTGATATAATGTTGTAATATTTATATACTCATTGGAAAGGATTCTCTTTAGGCAAACCATTCAAGTAAAAAAGAAAAACAAAAGATAAATTTTTTTATGGAACCCCCCCCCCCAAAAAAAACATATGAAGCTCATCTTATATCATGATGTCCTTTTTTAAATGCTTATGATAATATGTTATATTTATGTAATAACTTAAACTAAAGAAAATAAACACTTAGTATGATAAACAGATCATGATGTCCTTTTTTAAATGCTTATGATAATATGTTATATTTATGTAATAACTTAAACTAAAGAAAATAAACACTTAGTATGATAAACAGATCAAATATTAATCTGATACACCTATCTACCAAAAAAAAAAAATTTCTCTGCAATCCATGAACTACAAAGATTTTTCAAAGGTGATTTTGAGCAACAGTTACCAAGGTACCATGTTGTTCACTAACGAAAGTGTCAATATTCAACAAAGCAATTTAAGTTAAATGTTAATTTTCTTAAAAAATAAGGTTTTAAGAGAAAGACCATAAATCAAAAGACATCCTACCCCGTTGACCTTTGATTTTTGGGTGTGGGGGGAAGGTAGAACAGACATTGACTTTTTAACCTGACAAAACTTTGTAAAGAAGACTTTCTAAATTTATAAAATAACATGTTAGATTCGGAAATTCATTTCTTTCTCTCTCCCCCCAAACCAGAACATAGATAAAGCTAACTTTTTTAAGGAAACGTAAATAATTTATTTCTAAAAGATATAATTTTTTAATGGTTGGATCCATAAATTTATTCTTTTATAGGAGTTAATCATCAATCATCAACATATATAATACAAAATTAAGTATTTGTAAACCATGAGTAATGCAATGACACTTTCCCGTATATATTTTTAAAATCAATAATTTAAAATATACTTTTTCATAAAAAAATAAATAAAGAGAGAGGCTCTTTCTGTGTGCTAAGTGTACAGTATTATCGCATAAGAATTGAATGTTGGGTTAGATTTTTTTTTTATTTTTTATTTTTTTTTTGAAAACGGACTAATTTTGGCGCTTTTTTTGTTTGGACAAATTTTTGGGACTTTTTTTGATACATAATTTTTGGGACTTAATCAACCAGTTAACTGTTTTCTTGCAGCATGCTTACTCAATGTGACCATTTGCTGAAAGAATAAGATATTTTATCCAGAAGAAGGAACAGTAACAGGAAGAGAGAGAGTGAGAGAGTCATCATCTTCTGTGGGAAGGATCATTGCTATAAGGTAGACATAGATAGTGAAAGGGATATACCAATAAAAAATTAGAAGACGAAGTGGGGATTAAACGAGGTTGGATTCTTTATTTTTTGTTTGTTTGGATTTCACTCATAGACTTCCTTTCATCTTCCTCTCCCAATCCTTCTTCTTGAGCTCCAACTAGTCATCAATCAGGTACTCAAATAGATTTAGCTTCATGGGATTTTCACTGATTTAGACGTGTTTCTAATTTATGTTCGATTTTTTTCTGGCTGATCGTTTCAGTCAACTGATGTTTCCCACTTATGATTGATGAATCTTATGCTTTCATGGTGGAAACCCAGTTTAATTACTTCTAGATTCTAAGATCGAAATTGGGTGGAACCGAATTGATCACGTAAATTAAGGATCTAAATTGATAATTCTGTTTTCTTTCTTTCCATTTCGTATTTGCATGTGCTATGCTTCTGGGACGCTATACTATTAGCGTCTTGAGTGTCTAAGTATTTGATCTTTGAGATTATATGATCCTCTTGGTTGGGCTGTGAAGATCTGAAGTATCATAAAAATAGCTATATGATGCCACAAGATGTTCTAAAAAAAAAAAAAAACTCAGTTAATACTGCACAGTGAGTTACAATGCAACAAAAGCTCAAGAAAAATGTTACCTCTATGTATTTGAAACTCCCTGTCAAGAACCAAATCATCCCAAAAGGTTCAACTTTTAGAGCCTCTTCTGCTTAACTCACAAATTTACTACTGACATATGACAGGGACCAGACTTTTGGTGATGTAAATGTTATTGAACATAATTCTTCTTGTGCTTTTTAGTTGTGTTTTTGTCACCTTTATATTGATCAATTAAACTTAACTTTGCTTTTTTTATGTTATGCCTACAGGGGTGGTTGTAAGCTAGAAAGTTCTGGAGATTGCTTGTGCCTCTGCATATTTAATCATGGTGACTTAAATTAGAGTCAGTAAAGCTTCTTTTGCTGTTTGTGGGATTCATAAACTTAAAATAGCATCAGATTCGTTCTTTCTACATGAGTGTTATGTGCTATCCCATTATTGTGGCGTCACAGTAAATCCTGGCATTGAAATGTTATAAATCATGCTATGATGGAACAACCTGGATTACAGAAACAGCAACAGTACAATACCATGGAACCTAGAAATGAGGAAATCCATTTGGCACCGTCGTCCACCGTGCAGGACCGTCTGGAAGGCATGCGTGTGAATATGAGGCCTGCTGACCGTAATATGTCAGATAAAAAACCTGTCCTTAATTACTCCATTCAGACTGGTGAGGAATTTGCTCTTGAATTTATGAGAGATAGAGTGAATCTCAGGCAGCCTGTCTTTCCGAATATGATGGGCGATCCCAATTATGCACCTGGTTATATGGAATTGAAGGGTATTTTAGGCATTAGCCATTCAGGATCTGAAACTGGCTCAGATATTTCTATGCTCCCAAAAGTTGAAAAAGGCCCCAAAGAATTTGAGAGAAGAAGCTCTTCTATGCAACGGGATAGAAGCAATTATGGGTCAGTTCGAACTATCCCTAGGACTTCATCTAATCAAGAAAATAACCGAGTCCTTCATGGTCTTGCTTCTTCTGGATCTTCTACTGGCTCATCAATGAAGATGAAGGTTCTTTGTAGTTTTGGTGGTAGAATATTGCCACGCCCCAGTGATGGAAAGCTTAGATACGTTGGAGGTGAAACACGTATTATTTGTATCAGAAAGGACATAAGTTGGCAGGAGCTTATGCAGAAAGCCTTATCACTCTATAGTGAAACTCATGCTATAAAGTATCAGCTCCCCGGGGAAGATCTTGATGCCTTGGTTTCTGTATCTAGTGATGAGGATCTGCGAAATATGATGGAGGAATGCCATGATTTAAACAGAGAAGGATTGCAAAAACTTAGGATGTTTCTGTTTTCCATGATTGATATGGACGACCCTAGTGTGGATGGTGATACGGAAATCCAGTATGTAGTGGCTGTTAATGGCATGGACTTTGGATCAAGAAACCACTCAGCTGTTCATGTTGCAATGGCTTCTGCTGATAATTTACATGAACTAGATGGACAGAATATTGAGAGGGAGGCCAGTAGAACTCAGATAGAATCAACTGGAGCTATCAGTTCTTCCTTGAGTGCCAATGCTAACTCATCATTGGGGATTCAGTCTTCACAACCAGTGATTTCAACTGCCTCAAGTGCTTATGAAAGCAATATGTTGTTTCACAGTAGCCATCATGTGGAAACCAGTCAATATCCAGTGCACTATGGTGTTGATTCTTCTAGCAACTCAGCTTTTAGACAGATTCCAGTTTCTGTGCCTACACATGTTCCTAACAATCAAGGAAATATCAATGACGGGCATCCACCTGATGTGTTGCAAGTACAAAACTCAGAAATGGTGGCAATGCAGGTAAAGAGAAGGGGTGATTGTTTCATTAAGCATGAAAGTGACTCTGGAAAAGGCTTATCCTCAGAAACATCATATCCTCTTCCTCCACAACCATTTGATGGAAATTTACCTGCTAATTTTTCTGAAGTATCAGTTGCAAATGCTGTACCAGGGGTACACCCACCTAAATTGCCTTCAAAAAGCAAGGGCAAGCACCAACTTTACGAAGAGGCCTCTTCATTGGCTAATGCAGTGAATTCCACTCAGATTCCCAAATCTGGTGAAGATGAAGTCTATTCTACCTCTACTATTGCCTTCAATCCTTCTTATGTCGATGCTGGGTCCAATGTTATTGATTTGAGTTGCCTTGAGCCACCTGCACTTCCCAACAGAGTCTATTATTCAGAGAGAATTCCTAGGGAGCAGGCAGATTTGCTGAACCGATCCGCAAAGTCAGATGATGCATATGGTTCTCAGATTCTCATGTCTGATTTGCTCTCTGATTTCAACCAACAGAATTCAACTACAGAATCAAGTGATAAGTTTCAGGTTGGAAATCTGTCAAATTTGACTGCAGTGTCAAGCACGACAGCAATGCCATTGAATACAAATGGCCATGCCATTGGCAATGGGCTTGCCCAGATACAAAATCATAAACAGTTGCCAGATGCAAACAACACAGATAATAAAGTTGCAGCAAATGAGGATCGGGTCCTTAGATCTGAAAGTGAAACCAATTTATCCAGACATAATCATAACAATCGCCTAGTTGATGAAACCAACAGCACTGAACATCCTGCATTTCGCAAGGTTCCATCTGACCGTAATTTGGGTGATGCTTCTAACAAAGAATCCAGTAATGATGCTAAGGTTCAACCACAGCCCTTTTCTTTAACGGGGCACATGAGCCAAGATGTTTCTCATGGTTTACCCTCAGATGTTGTTTCCACGCCTGCTCAGGGTGATATAATGATTGATATTGAAGACAGGTTTCCCCGTGATTTCCTTTATGATATGTTCTCTAAGGCAATACACTCTGAAGATTCCTCACGTATTAGTCCATTGCCAACAGATGGAACAGGCTTGAGCTTAAATGTGGAAAATCATGAGCCGAAACGTTGGTCATATTTTCAGAAGTTGGCAAATGAAGGGTTTGATAATGTGTCTCTTATTGATCAAGATCATCTAGGTTTTTCATCTGCATTAAGAAAAGTACAGGAAGGAGATAGTAGATCTCAGCTAGTTGCACCCCTGCCAGCTGATGGAGTTTCAGTAGGCTGTGATTTTGGTAAAGAAAATCAGAAAAATTTGCCTGTGACAACTAGGACAAAGGCCAGTGTTCTGCATCCAAATAATGATCAAACCCAAATTATTGAGAATGAAAACAAGAATTTGGATCCAGTAAATGGAAACACAAGAGTAAAAGAATCTGAATATGAGGTATATTATTATGAATGGCTTTTCTTATGGGAAAAAATTTACACAAGAATACTTTTTCACTGATAAATTTTTTAATGGATTGAATTTAGGATGGGAAGAATGAAGCAGGGAATATGGGTCATCCGCATGATCATTCTTTGGAGGATATTGACATCAGTACTTTGCAGGTATAACTCATGGGTTTGCTTACTAAAAAGAATCCTCTACTGTAGGAGTAAAGCAGAGAAAATTTAAGTATCCAAATTCACATGATCTTATGCCCTTCTGATGGTACATTGTATCTGCATTTTCTTCTGAAACAAAGAATATTAAAATATTGCTAACCAGAGTGACATTATTAGATTAAAGGTTGCAATATTACATACATTTATGACAGATTTTATGCTCATAGCAGCTCATAAATAATGAAGATCTTGAAGAGCTCAAAGAATTGGGTTCAGGAACCTTTGGGACTGTATACCATGGAAAATGGAGGGGAACAGATGTTGCCATTAAAAGAATAAAGAAAAGCTGCTTCACTGGTAGATCTTCAGAACAAGAGAGACTGGTAATTTATTCTTTGACGCGCTTTGATTCTAAAAAGTAATTGTGTTTCTTTTTCTCCCTTTTCTTATCGTGGGTAGATTTTATTTTCATGCCACTCATTCATGAGAATGAGTATATGAGTACAACAGTTGCTTCTTAGAGGTTCTATATTGATGATCTATGCTTCAATTCAGACAGTAGAGTTTTGGCGGGAAGCTGACATACTTTCAAAGCTTCATCATCCAAATGTGGTGGCATTTTATGGTGTAGTGCAGGACGGGCCTGGAGGAACATTGGCTACTGTTACAGAATTCATGGTAGATGGTTCTCTTAGGCATGTTTTGCTTCGTAAGGACAGGTAATGGTCTATCCTGAGACTGCATTTTTATTGAGCCTCATCATGTCTATGCCAATCTGTGGTGCAATAAAATAAAACGATCCATGCCTGCTACCTCTGACATTGTTTGAAAGAAACTGATATAATAATGACAATATCATTGAGATATCACTGTCAGCTATTACCATATACTCTTGATACTGTGACCTATTTGTTATCATTTTAAGGAAAGAAATATATTTTTCCTTGGAAGATTACATTCTGGATTTTTTTACATGATCTTGGTTCCAGGTATCTAGATCGCCGCAAGAGGCTGATAATTGCCATGGATGCAGCTTTTGGAATGGAATATTTGCACTCAAAAAATATAGTGCACTTTGATCTGAAATGTGACAATTTGCTTGTGAACTTAAAGGATCCTTTAAGACCAATATGCAAGGTATTTATGCTGCAAATTATTCCTTTCTGCAACTTGTATTGACTGTTAAAGAGGTGAATAACGTGCTCTTTCTCCAGGTTGGTGATTTTGGCCTGTCAAAAATTAAACGAAATACCCTGGTTTCTGGTGGTGTGCGGGGAACCCTACCTTGGATGGCACCTGAGCTTTTGAATGGCAGCAGCAACAAAGTCTCAGAGAAGGTAAAAACTTCAAATCCTTATCTGAAATTTTATTCACTAGAGTAGATCACTTTTATGGTGACCAATAAAAAGAGATAAAGGTGACATCTATTTAATTTACAATAGATCTTCAAATTATCTGTATCTTAGATTAGGGTGTCTGACCAGCTAAAATTTTTTTTGTATATGAGCTTAATATTCCCTTGCAAGCACTGACTGATACCATGTTTTCTCAACTCTCTAGGTTGATGTGTTCTCTTTTGGCATAGTATTATGGGAGATACTTACTGGTGAAGAACCATATGCTAATATGCACTATGGTGCAATTATAGGTATGTTACTTTCCTTCTCGTCTTAAAACTGTCTGTAGTTGCTTTGCCTCGTAAGTGTTGTCCTACCTTTCAAAGGCACAAGTCTTATCCAATGGATTTTTCACTGATAACTCATGATAATCGAGTTACACTTGAGAACAAGGCTGATTTAATGTAAGATCAAATAGTTGAATATTTAAGGCGTAGGTCAACAAATGTCAGTAACAATTGAAATAAAAGGCCCATATGGACAAATCAAACAACACTATAGCCTAGAAAATTGACACACATACATGTACCTATCCAAATTACCTACTTTTGGACCAAATCAATATATTTCCCAAACACTGATGACACAATATGAAGAAAAGGCAATCAAGGTGAGAACACATATCTCCTGGAAGCTGGGTCGTCTTATTATGCTGCCTAGTGCTGGACATATGATCAGTTCCCTGAGCAGAGTTCGCTTCTGTAAGGTCATAGAGTTGGATGATCAGTTTAATATTTAGTAAGAGAATTATGAGCTTTCTATGATCTTTTTGAACTGAGAATTATTCCTACTTTCTTAAAGTATGTTAATCATATAGTGTTCAGTGGTTTCCTTAATCTACGCATACCCTTGAGTTTTGACTGTAAAGTACCTAATTATGCTCTTGCATCCTTTCATTTCACATTTATCTTTGTTTTCCTGTGATCCTGTGATTGGTTTCTCACTGCCTCTGTGACACACACGCACACATTCTGCAAGCAGGAGGCATTGTAAATAACACATTAAGGCCAACAATCCCGAGTTATTGCGATGTTGAGTGGCGGCAACTAATGGAGCAATGTTGGGCACCTAACCCTTCAGCCAGGCCATCATTCACTGAAATTGCTCGCCGCTTAAGGGTGATGTCTGCAGCTGCTAGTCAGACCAAAGGGCATGGCTATAAGGCATCTAAATGATTGTTCAAACAGATCTGATGCCTTTAACTTCATTCATTTGCACTGCAAATATGGTATATTTATATACAAAAGTCCCCCGCAATAGTACATAAAGGATTGTTATTGTAAAAGCAATAGTACATAAAGGATTGTCATTGTAAAATTCTGTTTTCTCCCTTGTTTTTCCCCTAGGTTTACTGGATTTACTGTGTGCCAAACCACATCAAAATCGTAGTCCTTGATAATTTTGTTTGTGATGGTAATTGCATAGTCAATCTTGGTTCCTTTCTTTCCTGCCGGTTCTTTTGAAAGAACACTGTTTTTTATTCGAATACATAACATGTGGAAGGACCCTCTTCTGAAATATTGACTTTGAAGGAACACTGTGATCATACATTGATAGAATGAAACTTGAAACTGGGATACACGATGGGTAGATTTAACTCTCTCTTTGCTACAGCATCTGTAACATAATCATATTCCAACACTCAGCTGCATATATTTATGTCCTCTTTTTGCAGCCAAAGGTAAAAAAAATGTGATTTTTCTCATTCATTTTAAGCAGCCAAAAAATCGTAAATATAAATTTATACTGCTACTTGCAAGAGATATTGTAAGGATATTGTTGGAAGAATTAGCATAGTGTCATGGATGGCAAACCCAAAAGAAGAAAAGAACATTCTTTGAAATCGTCTCATGTTCTGTAGAACAGTGGAAGCAATATATGATGTTTCAGCCATCTTGGCAAGTTCAGAAGTGATCTTTGGTTAATATATACGTTTTGAGAATGCTGTTCCTGACATGATCAAGAAGTACACAATCATAAACAACTATCTGAACATCTTACAAAATTTAACCTTTTTAGAGTGTGAAAATGTTCACGACAACGACGTACAAAATAATTTTGATTTTATTATGACCTCGTGTTGCAGAGACAAATCATGGCTATGAATAAGAACACAATCATTCTGTTGTGTTCTTTTCCCCCCCTATTTCCCTATAAAAAGATAAATAGATCAAGCTAATCGAACATGTAAACATGTCACATATAGATCTCATGAAAATAACAAGCCTAACATTATTGCATTACTCTTCCAATTTTCCAAGAAGTTTTTAAGAATTCATTACAAAGGTGCTACTCTCCAAGCAGAAGCCATCGTTATTGATCTTCCCCTCCACCCAAGCAGAAGGCAACCCTTCTCACTGGACAATGTATATCCATCACAATCATAAACAGACAGCATCATTCTAGCTTGGTTTGTGCACTTCAATGCCATGACTTGAAACCCGGCTCGTCCCAATTGCCTTCGCCATTGATTTACACTTTCATGCCTTTCAATCCTATTGGGCCCTTCATAAGCTACAATGTTGCGAATCTCTTCTGCAAAATACAACCTTTCTATTTTCATCCTCGGCTGGCTGTTTCTTGGCATACTTGCCTCGAGTGAGTCGAAAATGGCAGAGTAATAGTGCAATGACTCCAGAAACCTCCCTAGAAAGAAAGGCCCATTGTGGTTTGTATCTTGCTCTACCACAGTAAGTGCAGTAGGACCTAACTTCTTGATTGATTGCAGAATTGCCTTGAGATATCCCCTACTTTCTTTAACATACTTGTGCAAGTTCATGATACAATTAACAAACAAGGCTTCTCCTTCTCTCAAGTTCAGCTTCTCCTTAGTTAGAAGAGATGGGGTTGCTTGCTCTGATATTACGTGGAATTCCATTGCTATCCCAAAGGAGCTTGCTTCCTCAACAAGCAAACTCATGCTTGATTGATGTTTCAGTTCATCATAATCATCACAGTTGATTAACCCTGTGATCCGGAGCCTTGGCACGCCCTCAGGCCTTGAGGCAAGAGCCCTTATCAAGGAAGACCATTGAAGGGCATGTTCCATTCCAAGATCAATTATGTGTAAAGAGTTTTTCCCTTGTGATGCTTGGCATATAGCTTCATTTGCAGCCATGTAACCAAAAGCAATATATGGTGTGGTTTGGTAAAGGAGATGAAAGGCTTCCAACTTCATCTCTTTAGTTACCAAAGTTGTATTTATAGTAGTACTGTTCTTTACTGTACTATTTGCAGATACATTGTGAGGAAGAAGTGACAATCTACACTTCAAGCCTTCAGCAAAACAATAGGTGACTCTCTGTAATGAGTCACCCCAAGGATTAGCCAAAGACCAAATCTTTCTGAGCAGCAAGTCTGCTTGTTGAGTGTCTCTGCAACTCATAGCCTCAGCACAAGCCAATAGCGTATGAATCAAATCTAACCCTTTGTCCATACCAAGACTCATTTCTTCTGCACCAAAGGAGGCCTTCATCTCCAATTCTTCTTCTTCCTGCATTGTGATTGGAACATGATACCCATAATCTTCTTCATTCATCATATAGAATGGATCAACCTCATCTCCGTCATTCATTATGAAGTGATCATAAGTTTGATCATGATGATGATGGTGGTTCTCTTGAGGTTCTTGATCTTCTTCTTCATTGGCATACTCATTATCATCATGCCGGTCCATGTTGATGAAGCTATCAACAAATTCGTCAACATCTGTAGAAGCCAGACATGGAGTGCTTGATGTGGCAGCATCAGAAGAAGAAGACGGTTCGGTTTCAACTGGTGCCGTTGTCGGTGGTGCTTCCTGATGATCTTGGCTCTGATCTCCTTGCTCTTGCTCTATTCTTGCAGGACAGAACCTTCTAATGGCGAAATCGTGGTTTAGATTCTCATTCATGGGGAAGGATAGCCAGATTTTCACATCTTCCATTGCAGATTGAGGTTCCTGAAGAAGCCTGCAAAAAATGGAAAAAGGAAATGGGTTTATAGTGATTCAAGACTTCTAATCACCATTTGGCTCATAAGAACTAAGAAGTCAGTTTCCCTTTTTAACTTATAGGAGACAGAATATTCTTCTTGTTTTTAATGCCGGAGAATTAGATTTATACAGAAAAAATAAAAGTATATTCTGAGATAATAGCACAACGATATTAGTATAATTCAAGAATAATGCCAATATTCTCATAGAAAACGGTCTTGAACTTCATTATATATTTCATACAATAATATTTAGTACAATGATCACCAGCTAAGCAAGGATAATCTTCAGAAATAAATACACAGAACGCACTGCCTGTGTCTCAAACACAATGACCAATTGTTTTTTAGTAAGCTTTGAAGAAATAAATTTATGAGATTCAAGATATGCATAAGAAATTAATAAAATGGATGTGTCAGTAAATTTTGATTTATTTTCACAAGCTGATTGCACTTGTCTCGAATGAAGGGAGCTTCTCCAATTAGGAGGGAGTTATGAGGCTTTATGATATTCTAAAACAGTTAATATTAATAATTATATGTTCAAGAGCTATAGGACCAGAGAAATTAGGTTCCACCTCCCTCAACCACTTTCATTTATGGCATCAGTTTCCAGTGACATGTTGAAATTTTTTTACTTTCCCATGATCCTGCATATCCTAAGTCAACAAAGATTAAAACTTTCTCCTCTACTACCACTCTTATCTTATTTATTAATCACTTTAATATCTCTTACTGAAATCAAGAAAAATTTTAAATCTCATTAACTCTATCTTAAAATTTAACAAATTTTTAATTGTATCCATTATTAACGCACACTATTCCCTAGTAAAAACAAAGTCTATACAATCATAAATAAATGTTAATTGAAAATTTTTAATGACATGAGTTACAAATAAGGGAGAAAAAAAAATCCTCTCTTTACCTTGTAAACATGACCAAAGGAGTACAAGGGAAATCAAGGTGCTTGCTCCTCAGGTTAAGCTAAGCATCAAAATAACCCATGTTTTAGTTTAGAGATAGGATCTCCCTCATGATTGTTTTAAATCATTTTAAAAGGATTATGTTGTTGTGCAGCACAAAAACAGCACAACAAAAACCCGAGCTGTGGTGCAAAGACACAGATAGAGAAGATAGATTCCTCTCTTTGCCTTTTTTTCTTTTTTTTTTAATTTTCAGCCCGGCTTCATCTTTTTTTTTCACTAGAACATAAGATATATACATGGACAAGTAGTAGGTAGGTCCTCCTTCCTCCTTAATCTCTCTCAAATTTTAATTACAGAAAATAAAAAATGTGGAGAAGTCAAGTTATAGATTAGAAGACAAACAAACGAGGTTTCTGACTATTCATTCAGGAGACTGTGTATGTTCAGGGAACCTACCCAAAAACTCAAATCTGCGTGTGTGTGTGTGTGTGTGAGAGAGAGAGAGAGAGAGAGAGAGAGGTCAAGCTGTGTGCAGAACAAATGGGACCCACAAGTGAGGTTGGCGTAGGTAAACCTGGAAGAGGTCATGAATGAATACATAGTAATTGATGTTTGGCTCTGTTCATTTGTTCATCATCAGTATTATTATTATTAGGTTCATTATGAAGAGGACGGCTTTTGGCGGTTTTTTAAGTGTCATACATGAGCCTTGCCGTAATGGAAGCTCAGCTTCATCCAACTCTCTCTCACTTGTACAATTCATGCATCCTATACTAAGAGCATCATATTTTCAAATTTGTTGTATCTCTTTCTCATGTATGAACATATTGATAGTGCATTTCAATGTTTAATAAAGTGATGGCAGTCGTATAGTTAAATGGAAAAATACTCATCCTTCTTTAACCAAAATCTTGAGTTTAACTTTGGTTTAATCTCTCCCAAACCGATGAATAAGGTTCGAATCCCATTTGAGAAAAATATTCACATTTCATGCTCAACAATATATAGTCTAAAATTGTATCCAATAGAAGAATATATGTACTTAGTAAAACAAACTTACAGCCG
>QFDD01001020.1:0-33176 GCA_006871305.1 Vachellia collinsii
CCCCCCCCCCATCGCTTCACTTGCATGAATTAATGATCTTGTCATCATCATCACCTGCTACTAATTATTATAACGCCATGGCTTTCCCTCCTCACACTTTCCTGTTCCAGACCCACGAAGATCGCGATCACCTCCCTTCCACCTCCATCAACGCCTACTCCTCCTTCACACCCAAACTCTTCGAAGGTCATACTCATATACTCTCCTCTCTCTCTCTCTCTCTCAAAGTGTTTGTTTATTTCATCAGTAATATATACATCTATTTGTTAATCGTACACAGGGGGTGCAGTACCTTTGACGTTGAAGAGATCCATGTCGTTTTCAGGGATGGAGCACAAGCATGAGGATGAAGAGCTGTCCGATGACGGATCTCAGCTGATTGGGGAGAAGAAGAAGAGACTGAACATGGAACAAGTGAAGGCACTGGAAAAGAGCTTCGAGTTAGGGAACAAGCTTGAGCCTGAACGCAAAATGCAGCTGGCCAAGGCTCTGGGACTTCAGCCGAGGCAGATCGCTATTTGGTTCCAGAATAGGAGGGCCAGATGGAAAACTAAGCAGCTCGAGAAGGAATATGAGGTTCTCAAGAAGAAGTTTGAAGCTCTCAAGGCTGATAACGATGCCCTTAAAGCTCATAACCACAAATTAAACGCTGAGGTACATATATCTAGCGGTAATTAATTCAATCAATGTACTCAAACTTTTGCAAAAGGGAAAACTTGAACTGTTACCATCCATCTAGGTCTAGGTTCAATTTTTTTTTTAATTTCCCATTTATTAAGTAGTTACATATTTTGATTGTGGCTCTAGCCTCAACCCCCTTACGTAGTCGTAATTATATGCTCGATTATATTGTGGAAAACTGCTCCTTCTTCATAGTTAATTTTCTAGTTTCTATCTTTTATCTTCTTCATCTTGACCTTCTGAAATTCAATTACCTGAACTCTCTGATTTAAGCAACGGATTTTCTTGTGTTTGAGTTTCTCTTCATATATAGACTGAAAAGTTTCCATTTCAATACCTAATTAGACAGATGGATTCTTTGGGTATATTAATGACTTTAAAAAAAGTCATCGATTCTTTCATCAGCTTTCTGCTTGGTTAGTTGATCCTTCTTGTCAAAGAGTCAGTGGTACAGTGTCAGAACTCAGAACTTCAGAACTCAGAATCCAAGTACATTTAAATATTAGCCATTTGTAAAGCTTTTCGTTTTCTTCTCTGCTTTCTGAAATTAACATATTCCTAGCTGCCCTGAACAGAAATGGGGTTGCATTCAATCTCATTGAATTTTGAATTTCCCCTTGGAAGACACATGAAGTTGGATATATATAATCAGATGCATATATATATATACACGTTGGTTTTACTTTATATATATATGATGTGACTTGCAGTTACAAGCTCTAAAGGGGAGAGATTGCTGTGAAGGCGGAACTATGAGCCTCAAGAAAGAACCTGAGGTTTGTTGGAGCAATGGGAGTGCTGAGAATAGCTCTGATATTAACTTGGATCTCTCAAGATCACAATTTATTAACAGTAACGTAACTTCAGTACAGAATGGTAAGAGCCTTATTCCCTCTAATGCCCTTAAGCCAACCAGCATAACCCAGCTCCTCCAATGCTCATCAAGATCAGAACTTCAAGAGGAAAGTTTCTCCAACATGTTTCAAGGCGGAGGCGTTGATGAGCAGCAAAACTTCTGGCCATGGCCAGAGCACCACCACCAGTTTCATTGAACCACACAAACAGATGATCATCATTATAATTCAGACGGTTGAAGAATTCATATCATCAGCAGAAACCTAAGCTTACTACTACTGCTGCTGCTGCAGGTCCACCTTAAATTAATTTCCCTAGTTGATTGTAAGTTTGAGTTTATGTTTGTGAGATAGATTGGTTGTATAAAATTTATTTTTGAGCAAATCTACTTTCAAGAGTGAGGATCGGAAACGGTGGGATTTTAAGTATAGTGCACCTTCTTTCCCCATAGGCACTTTAAAGTATTGCAATTATATCCCACACACATATATAAATATATTGGTTAGGTTTGCAATAAAAAAAAAGAAAGAGGTGTTAAATTATTAGTACTAGTTAAGGCACATGTGCCCCTAAGTGGAGTTCCAGCTCTGGCATGCAAGTATGGGGGCCATAGGGATAAAAAATAGGATTTCCTGTTCGCATTCTGTGATTGAGTGTATATATATTTTTTTATTTGGTGCTGGGTGCTTTGGAATCATAAGATCATATCATGCATGAAAGGTGTATGAAGAAAGTTCACCTGATCTGAATCAGCGAGACTGACTTTTAAAAGGGAGATCGATGAGAGGCATCATCATCAGCCATCTCTGTATGTGTGTGCGCGCTCTTAGGAACATGAGCCAAATCTAGTTGGAGTTTAAAAAGCAAGCAAGATGCATGGCACAGAGAAGTAGGAGAGGTGGAGTTTTGGGGGATTCTGTGCACACCATCCCATAACAGAAATGAGAAAAAGAGACAGAAAAAAAAAATATCATAGGCCAGGCCACGTTATGATTTCTGTTTCTTTCTTTTTTCTTTGGACAAGTTAAATCTGTCGGTACGTGGAGTAGAATATATTCATACGAAGCAGTAAATCTATATCTTCTTATTGGTATACACACAAAAGTTTAAACCGGTTTGATTATATATTTTCAGAAGATCGAGTTCTCTGCATGCAGCAAACTTTGCGTATGCATAACGATGAGTTGGGAAGAAATAAGGGTGATGATGTTAGTATATATATTGTGAATACGATTTATGTAGTCGGGAAGAAGTTGGCATATTTTAACCTGCTGACGAGGAAAACTATTTAACTTTGTTATGATCGGAGATCCATGTGACATGCTGCCAAAGCAGAAATCTCTCTCTCTCTCTCTCTCTCTCTCTCTCTCTCTCTCTCTCTCACACACACACACACACACACACACACACACACACACACACACACAAAGGAGTTTATTAGAAGATATATGTGCTTGAGCCAAAAGTTGTGGTAAAGGGATTATATTTGAAATGCATAGAGTAGGGTGGGTTGCTTTAGTATAGAGGAAGCACTAGTTAGTGAGTAATATACGTTGAATAAGCATCAAGGACAGTTTAGATAGGAAGAGGCAGTACAAGTAGAAAAAGAGTTATGGATGCATATATGGCTGCGTTTTTGAAGGACGCTTTTCTCCAAAGTATGTTAAAAGGTATGGTCAATTACTGGCTACAATGCCACCCCAATTTAATGAATACCTCCCAAATCTTACTCTCTCCAGGCATACTCACTTTACAGCTTAGCACGGTTTTGCAGAATAATTATCAGTGGACTTGAACTCACAATCTTCATTCATTTTTAACAATCAGATTAACCTTTATTTACCATATTTCACAAGATTAAACAAACAACAACTACATTTCTTTTTTAATCTTTTTATAGGCCTCCCTTCTTCTTCAAAGCATGTTTGAGAATGTAGCGCTGTATAGTATTAGGCTATTAGCTATGTTATAATAATTCTGTCAGATTTACGCTGTCAGTGACATTACGATCTTCTTCTTCTTCTTCTTTTTGGTGGTTGCAGGAATGCTCAAACTAGAAATGAAAATATTTCAAACCATACATATATATACAAACATGTAAATACGAGAGATTTGAAATTTAAAATTTAGTACCGATTGCACATGCATCATTAAATTGCGTGCAATTTTTTTTTTTAAAAAAAACAAACGACATTATTTTCCGATTCGGTAAACCGCAATGGAATTGAAAGAGAATATTCGGCATGCCATTTATAGTTACTTGTTATTAATTATCATTCCATCTTACAGTAAAACGAAGTAGGCATCAGTTTAGATACTAAGTTCCTCATCTTAGGAATCGGCATGAACTTGAGCTGTATGATCTCTCATACATCGTCCAAATTATTGCAGTTTTATTGCTAAAATATATTTATTTTGATGCATTTTATTTTAGATGATGACAATTTCAACTGAAAAGTAAAAAAACAAAAAAAAATTAAACTATTCAGATTACAAATGTGATTGTTTCAGATCATTTAATTTAAATGAAAGGAAATATTCGTCTAGATCTCTAAATGTCAAATATCGATTGGAGTGTGCATGATGAGTTGAGTAGACAAAGAGAAGTGTGGGCACAAGATATGTAGCAAAATACCCAACCCATTAATGCACATGCTTGGTGGAACTAGAATGTTACCATTTCTCCATTAATGTTCATGTCACTTCGTTTCTTAATTATACATATATATGGACCCCCACCCTGTTATATTTCTAAAATACTTCCTCCATTGTTTGCATTTCTCCAATACTCCACCTCAATACGTATCAGAATAGGATATACCATAATTTTTTTGAAAAGAAAATTTTGTTTTGATAACTCATCAATCGCATAATTCGCCCCAAACAATTGATGATATCAAACATATGGATCCTTAATCTTGATCAGTGTAATATGGTTTTGAATATTAATACGTTATGAAAATAACAATTTCGGTGGTGAATTTAATTTCTTTTTAAGATTGTGATATTGTATGATTATAGTTTAGGACTTTTGGTTCCTGAGTAATCTAATATCTAATTTTACGATTTAATAACTCGTTTAGCTAAAAAGTTCAAGTCATAATTTGCAACCAATGATCCAAATTTTAAGACCTGAAAACTTGTTTTAACAAATAAAATTATTTAAGTAATTTCATTAGAGAAAGTATCTATAATTAAGGACCAATGGTCCTAACTAGTAATTTTTTTCAATTTCTTGATCCTAAATTAAATTTTGTCTCAAACTATTATCCCCCTTACTAAAGTTGATCTAAGAAAGAAGAAACCTTGATCTCAGAAATATATAAATTAAGGCCACTTGATGTGCGAGAAATGTCATTAGTCACAACAACAATGCCAAGTGGCTGATACTAAGGAAATTTAAAAAGGAAATACATAAGAAAAGCACATGAATTCCCAGAAAGAAAGAAATAAAATAGAAAGCACACATGATTATGAGATAAGTCAACTACATCAAATATTAATTCAATAGATAGATTAAATCTGACTTCATTAATGCCCGAATCAAATTTTTTCTGCTCCTCGCTTACCAGAACTTGGATTCCTATCCACCGTTCTTCGTTTCGGGTAAGAATAAAGATCTCTTGCTTCTTCCCAAAAAATTAACAAATAAGAAGAATATAATGGACACTCTTCCCTAAGGCATGTTTGGTCGTCTTGGTAACATTTTGTTAAACCTTAATTAATTTCAATTGTTTCTATGGTACTATATATACACTAGTTTATACTAATACAATATACTATATATCCTCGTGTTTATCTTAAGCTGGATTTAGAAATAATATTAATTAATCTACTAATTAAAATGGCTGCGTCTCACATTCAATTAACTATATACTTTTCTCTAAGCAATTCAAATTCTGTAGGCGTGATGTATATTATCCTTCAACATATCCCTAACTTTTAATATTTTTTAATTAGTTATTAATTTTTTAATAAAATTTTATGAGTCGCAATATTTGAATGTAAGCATGTGTAAATAGTACAACACTCTCTATATACACATTATTAACCCTAAACATAAGATTTCATTTCTAATGCGAATTTAGGATATAAGGGAGTATTATATTCCATATACAGTTTACCTTGATGATTTAATTTTAACTAATCTTATATACTAATTAAAGAGATTCGTGTGTAAGTATTTGAGACTTTGTAGTATAATTACATCAAATGCCTCCTTAAGTTTTGTTAAAGTGTAAGATTGTATTTATAATTGAAAGATGGATTAAGGTGTGATTTTAATAAATAAAAAAAAATTTACCAAGTGACACAAGTTTCTAAGGGTGAAAAATTAAATGCAATCTTTTCAAAACGGAATAATTTTAGCAATTTCCTTTAATGGTTTTCATCTTTTTTTTCACGTGGGATTCACTTACCCTCCTTCAAGATTTATAATATGATTGGCCAATTTAATATAATTCTAAAATTGCACCATGTTTGAAAGATTGTATTTAATTTTACATCCTTCAAAACTTAATTGTGTTATACGCTCATGGCAAAAAACTTAAATTTGCATCTTAACTCTTTAAAGATTAATATACTTTAAAATATGTTTTTAAGATTTATTATGGAATAGCTTTAAGCTTATTGTTCCTGAAGAATCGTAATTATGTCCCAAGCAAGAGAAATAAGATCTTATAGGAGTTATAATGATCTGTCAATAAGCCACTTTTACTTATCATTGAAAAATTCCTATGACTTATCAAATATTGTTTCTCTTACCTGGAATCTAATTGCCATTTTTCCATTTTTCCTATTATTTATGGTCGCTTCACCACCCAAAAAAATTCATGGATTATTTAAATTTTAGAGTTGCTGAATAACTAGCTAAAAGCAATCATACTAGATCTTGTTTGCCATGGCGTTTGATAAGTACATTAATGCAATTCGAGAAAAAAAACTCTTCTCTCATACCTCGTAGACCATAAATTACGTTAGAAAAATATTTTCTACCGCTAATCCAAACGAGCAATAAATATTGGTAACAAAAATTCGTAGCCAATGTCATGTAAGATAATCGTTACGCCGGTTGATTCAATACCTTAAATACTTGCCAAAATATACAACGTTTTGTTTTTTAAGACACATCAAATGCTTCATTTTGTAGGCAACAGAATAGAAATTTTATTTTTATACCAAATAGTACATATTAGGGCTGAACATAGACCAAACCAGATCTGGTTGAAGCCCAACCCGAGGTCTGGTTTAGTAAAGGCCTTGGGCTGAACAAATTAGCTTGAGGTCTGGTCTAGTTTAACCTCAACTCGAGGTCGGGCTGGATAGGACCAAGTCCAGTGGACTACCTGGACCATCTAGGTAGTCTAGGACCCATTCTTTTGTTTTTTTAAAAAAAGAAATTGTTCTGCATTTTTTAAACTAATTATGGGCTTGGTGGTCTAGCAAAAAAGAAAATTATGGGCTTGCTGGATCTTCATTTTCTCCAAGACTTTTACTAGAAAATTTAAATGGAATGAACGTCTTGTGTTTGGTGAAAAAGACTAAGGTGAAATTGATTGAAAAACAATGGTGCCATCTAAATTGGACTTATTTTCCACAAAAAAAAAGGGAAAACAAAGTTGGATTGAAAAGTATTCAATATTGAGGATCCTGGGATTGCCGTCGTTGAAAAAGATGAACAAATTGCGGTGTGCGACCGGAGCCTCACACTCGTCGGAGTCTTCGAATTCCAGAGCCACCGTTGTCACTGACGAAGACCTCCTAACATACGATCCCTACTGCCATGTTGCTCAAAAACAACTCTCTCTTCTCAGTCTCTCATATATGCCCATAATGCAATCCACACCATCCCCCTTCTCCTCCTTCTCTACGCTCTCATCTTCTAGTTCTTCTCCACTCTAACTCCAGATCTCTCTCCTTTATGCATCCATCTCTTAGATTCTAACTCCACCCATATTTATTACTAATCCCCACACTTGATACTTTTTCCTGGTGACGATTGATGAGAGAATGGGTGGTAGTGATTGAGGTGTTTCTTCTATTTAACAGCCAAGTGCGCGAGCGAGAGGGCGTCAAGTTGAGATTAGGGCACGATGGAAAGGCAAAGAATAGAGGGTGTCAGGTTGAGGGGAGTGGCTGTGCTGTGTTTGAACTTTGAATGGGCCGCTAAAGTGCTGAACTATTGAAGGCTAAAAGGTAAAAAAAAAAATTCTAGCCCAACTAGACCAGACCACTTGATCTGAGGGCCTGGTCCAGCTCGAAGGCATCAATCTAGTCTGGTTGGTCCATTTTGTCTTCGGGGCAGAAATTCTTACAACGGACCAGACCATGTCGAGTTGGACCAGATCCGGTTGGACTAGGTTGCCAGGTTGGTACTCACCCCTAGTACATATATTTGTTCGAAAGACATTGTATAATTTTTTAACAACAAGCTAATTAATATTTTATTTGAATTCAGGAAAACAATGAAGAGTACTTGGGAACTAATATACAATATGTCGCATTTTCTTTCGCTCGTAAATAGTATGTATGTCTTGCTACAAATTTTATAGAGGCATTAATAAATAATAAGAATATCTAGAAAATATACATCACTTCGTATTAAAATTATTATGCAACCTAAGTGTATTATAAACAATTTAAAAATAAATTCATTATTGAGTTCATATCTCATTGCTGATGTAAGAATTTTTTTAAAGGGTAAATGATAAGTTAAAGAAATGAAATGAGAGTGAAAAGCTCATATCAAGTTGATGATCTGAGAGCGTTGTGCTATTATTTATAGAATGAGATGTACAATAAGAACTATACATATGGCTTTCAACATATTACAACTGAATGGAGTTAGTTAAAGTTGTTGTTAACTACAGACTGTCAGTATAGATATTCGTGTAACTGAAATAACATTATCTAACTAATTTTATCTATACTAACATCCCCCCATGAACGAGAGGGTGATGAAGGAAGCCTGAGTTTATCATGTAGAGAAATGAACCATGAATGACTTAACTATTTCATGAGAAAATCTGTGAGCTAGTCCTAAGAAGGTACATAACACACTACAAGCTGTTTGGAGAGGACAATATCTCTCACAAAGTGGGTGTCAATTTCAATATGCTTGGTACGAGCATGAAACACTTTATTGGATGCTAGGGCAGCGACACTAACGTTATCACACCATATGACAGGGCCCTTATCATGATGGAAATGAAGTTCATGTAATAGTGAAAGTATCCATGCAAGTTCAGCAGCAGTATTGGCAAGGGCCCAATATTCGGATTCTGCTGATGACCTTGAGACCACTGGTTGTTTCTTCGAAGACTAGGAGATAAGAGAGTCACCAAGGAAAACAAAATAGCCACTAGTGGAACGCCAATCATCCCGACATGAGGCCCAGTCTACATTCGAGTAAGCAGTCAGCTACAGAGAGGGAGAGGACTTGAGAAGAACTCCATGAGAGTTTGTGCCTTTAAGGTAATGAAGCAAGCAGCATTTCACAGCTAACCATTGTAGCTCAATAGGACAATTGAGGAACTGACTTAACTTGATGACAGCATAGCATATGTCAAGATGAGTGTTGATCAAGTATTGAAGAGCCCGGACAACACTACGACATAGATGAGGATATGAGAAAGGTTGGTTGTCATGAAGAGTAAGTGTTTACCCTGTGACCATAGGAGTGGGGCATGGAGCACATTGCAACATACTGCATCGTGAAAGTAAGTCAGAGATATACTTTGACTGGGAGAGTAGGAAGCCAAAAGGATCACAAGAGATTTCAAAGCCCAGAAAGTAATGGATGTCACCAAGATCTTTGAGAGCAAACAAACGTTGAGTTTGATAGTGAACTTTAAAATACTGTTGGAGTTGCTACTTGTAATAAGAATGTCATCCACATAGATGATGACAATAAGAACTTGAGATTCATCCCTATAAAAAAACAGAGACGAGTCTGATTTGCAGTTGATGAACTTCCACGAGAGCAAAGTGATTCGAAGATGATCATACCAAGCTCGGGGTGCTTGTTTAAGTCCATGAAGAGCTTTGGTAAGTTTGCAAACATGATTGGGATGCTTGGGATCACCAAAACCTTCTGATTGCTTCATATAGACCACCTTAGAGAGAAAGCCATTTAAGAAGGCATTCTTGATATCAACTTGTCATAGGGGCCATCGGTAGCACGAGGCAATAGTGAGAATGATATGAACAGTGGCCATTTTGACTACAAGGCTAAATACTTCTCCAAAGTCGATGCCTGGTTCTTGAAGATAGCCTTTAGCAACCAAGCGTGCCTCTAGTTTATTGAGAGACCCGTCTGGCTTGAATTTCTTCTTGAAAATCCACTTGTTATCTACAACGTGTTGCTGTGGGATAGGTGGAACAAGACACCAGGTATTGTTGTGCACAAAGGCATTGTATTCATTCATCATAGCAGTATGCCTGCCTGAGTCAAGCATAGCCTCTCGAACTGAGCGAGGTTTAGTGGATGAAGAGGGAGTAAGTCCAATGAAGGGAGTTTTTGTTTTTGAAATACCAGACTTTGACTTTGTGACCATCGGATGAACATTTTGAGAGACTTGGATCATAGAGGATGGGCCTAAGGGAGATGATTGAGGTCGAGAAGCATTGGTGCTATGTGATGGAGTGGTGGAGACAGGAGGAGTAGCAGTAGGGGTGACTGGTGCCAATGAGGCTGAGGAGACTTTATGAAGTGCAGTGGAGAGTGAGGATATCCCATCAAGAGAGCAACTTGTCAAAGAGGAAGAGGGAGATTCCAACACGTGCCCTACCAATGGAAAGTTAATCTCATTGAAGATAATGTAGTGGGATATATAAATTTTACTTGAAGGGCTGAGACATTTGAACCCTTTGTGGCTACCACTTGGCCCAAGGAAAGTGCATCTCTTAGAATGAAACTGAATTTTGTGTTGATTATATGGTTTCAGGCACGGAAAACAAGCACAACCAAATGTACGTAGAGTGAAATAATCTAATAGTTTCTGAAATATGGCCTGCTATGGAGACATGTCGATAATTGGAGTGGGTAGTCGGTTGATGATATGAATTTCCATGGAAAAAGCTTCCCACCAGTATATGACTGGCATGTGTGCCTAAGCAAGCAAGCATATACCGATTTTGACGATGTGTCAATCTTTTTGTTCAACGCGGCCATCTTGTACTGAAGTGTATGGGCAAGAATAACAGAAGATGATTCCTGACTCAACAAGAAATTTCACAAAGGAGTGATACTCCCCACCCTAATCACCTGTAACACTTTCACTTTTGAGTTAAATTGATTTTCCACCATTGCTTTAAAATTTTTAAAGGTTGCAAGATCCTCGTCTTTAGTATGTAAAGGGTAGAGCCAGGAGAAATGGTTGAAATCATCAAGAAAGCAAATGTAATACTATATCCATTTATTGATTTTATTGGTGCTGGACCCCAAAGATCAGTATGGATGAGTTCTAGTGGAGCAAGTACTCTAGAAGTGGAAATTGGAAATGGTAAAGAATGTGATACCATATTGGCATGCATTAAAAAAGTTTAGTTCGTGTCTAGAGGGAAGACTAATATTATAGTCTCTGAGGATGCTTACAAGAGGAGTGGCCTAATCTTCAATGCCAACTATCTAAGACAAAAAGATAAACTAAAGGAGCAGAAAAACTGGACAGTTGCTTGAACTGTGGAGCTTGATTCATCTCATAGAGACCATTAGTTTTTGTCCTTGTTAGCAGCACCCTACGCGTTGGTTTGTCCTTCACACAACAATTTTTAGAGTCAAATTCAACAAGAACATCATTGTCATCAGTTAGTTTGCCAACACTGAGGAGGCTTTTCTTAATTTGAGGAACAACTAAAACTCTTCGTAAGGACAAAGTGATGTCTTGATGCATGATGTGGTTGGTTGCACCACTATCTATGTACCAGTCAGGATCCGTCATAGTCTTTAGTGTAGCAACGCACGCTGATGCAAGTGGAGCATTTGAGCGAGAATCATCATTTCGTGTATAAGATCTATCGAAACAATAGAAGCATTATGTGGCTATATATCCCTGTCTGGAGCACACTTGGCAGGTTGGTTTTGACCTGTTGGAGCGTTCCTTGCAGTGACCTCTATGGGAGAAATTACTAGGATTGCAATAACCAGAAACACAAGTATTGTTGTACTATGTTTGAGAAGCAAAGACACTAGAAGAGTTAGATCCAATAGCAATATTAGCAAAAAAGCAACTCATCGTGTTTACAATGTAAGATGTTCAAGATGATGTTCAAAGGTGAGGAGACGGATGTGAACATCAATCCAAGAGAGATTGTCCCAATCTGTGAGATGAACAATGATCAATGTGTATTCAGCGTCAAGGCCAACAAGACCTTGAGTAATGAGGTCTATTTCAGCAATTGAGCTACTAGCCATGGCAAGATTGTCAATAAGGGACTTCATCTTTGCCATATATTCATCAACAGTGCTGGAACCCTTCTATGTACATTGTAACTCGGATTTAAACATTATGACTCTTTATTTGGAATGAGCATTCATCATATTTATGACAACTTTCCAGACCTATGAAGCAGTTCTGCAATGTAGAAGTTGTGACGCAATGGACTACATCATGATGCCGAGGAGCCAGCTGAAGATGATTTGATCAGTGGCGATCCAATCTTCATAATCTGGATTGACATGAATGCCGGAGTCATTTGTGATGAACTTAGCTGGGCAAGGCTTTATGCCTAGTATAAATGCATCCATATGATGGCCTCACAGTGCAGGCAGAACTAGTGAGTGCCATAACAGGAAGTTGGATCTATCCAACTTGATAGATCTAGTCTGGTTCAAGCTGTTTAGTTATGCAATGGACTTAGTTTGAGTAGTCGAAGATGACGACTAAGCAATAGGAGCCGTGGTTGCTTCAACGGAGGAAGTAGTTGAGGTGGAGAGAGTGGCCTTGAGGATCGAGATAGGTGACTAATACCAAGTTAAAGAAATGAAATGAGAGTTAAAAACATAGATCAAGTCGATAATCTGAGAGCGTTGTGCTATTATTTATAGAATGAGAAGTACAATAAGAACTGTACACGTGGATTTCAACATATTACAACTGAATGGAGTTAGTTAGAGTTGTTGCTAATTATAGAGTATCAGTATAGATATTTGTGTAACTGAAATAACATTATCTAACTAATTTTATCTATACTAACACAATATTTAAGTATCTTTATAAGCCCCTCTTTGAGACAAAAAGTAATGCCTTAATCCTTATGAGCCCTTAAGACATAACTCACTTAAATTTTTTTTCCAATCAAAAAAATAAATCCACTGCTATTTATAAGTTAGGAAGGCTGGGTGGTAATCTAAAAAAAACACATTGTAGTAATTCTTTGTTGTTATAAGTTACAACCTCTTAGGCCAGAGGAGCTGTAGATGTAATGATTGGGCCCACCTATTAAGTGACTGCCCCAGTTTCTATCTTTATTCTCTGCCCATTTCTTTCCTATCCATTCTCCCCCTTTTCTCTCTTTTGCTAAAGTTGCTATAAAAAAAAATCTCTTTGACAAATTTTATTACTTGTAGGTGAGTAACCAATAAAATTATATCTCAAGTTGAGGCAAAAAGAGAAAAAAAAACATAAATAAATCTTTTGCACACTTATTTTTTTTTCCTAAACATAAATATCCTCTCATTGAAAGCAATTCAATTTAAGGCATTGTTAGGTACTAAATATGATAGACACCTCTGTCATTGAGTATTCAGAATTTGGTTTGTTGCATTGCGAATAACTAACCCATTTCGCTTCACCTCAATTCCCCTTAGTTGCAGACTTATTTTTCTTTTACAAGGGTTAAAAGCTTGATTATAGTAAAAAGGGTTTTGGTCGCATAAAGTAATAGTTTTGAATTCGTGCAAAAAAAACATTTTCAAAAAAGCTAATCCCAATTGACCTTAAAAATATTTGAATCTGATACAGATAGTTATATTTGAGGAGAGATAAATTTATATAAAGTGATAACACAATATAAATATGAAGGAAGGCGCAGTTAAAGTCTGAAACTGAAAGCTAACAAATTCATGCACCTTGATCCTGCTGAACAGTTGAAATTCACGATACTGTTTTTATCAGTGAATGTAAATATGCGTTATAATATAGCAGTGGGTGTATGTTGACACGAGGTTAGCGCGTTGGTTGCTGACTTGGGTTTCGCTCTTCTTCTTCTCCAGTGATTTCCTGTGGAGTGAATCATTTTGATGATTTCTTCCTTTTCTGATGTGTATCAATTCCCATTTCAAATTCATTTCCCTTTCTTAATTATGTCAGTTTGCATTCAATGAGTAACCAACATCTTCCACCTCTCTCTCTTTCTCTCTCCCCTTTTTCTTCATAACGCATGTTTAATTTTCTCTCTATTCTCTTGCTCGTTCCTTATTATTTGCACTATATCGCCAATTGACACAAGGCTCGCGTCGTCATTGTATCTCACTGATTCTGACATCTGTGCGCCTCACTCTCACAGTGCCCACCATTATATATATGCACAAACTGCTCTTTCTTGACGTTCAACTCAAGCGTTTCTCTTTTTCAGCGGCCCCCCCGGTTTCCCCCATATCTCAATTTGCGAACTGTCCTCTCATCTCTTCTCTCTGCGCGACTTCCCTCTGGTGATATTTTCTTCTTCTTGTTTTGCATGTCTCTTCTATCGTATCCGTCTTCGCGAAATAGACTCTTTCGAGCCCCATTTTTCATGCTAGCTGTCCGTTTTCCTGTATTATTGTTTCACGATTAAGGGCTTCTCCGAATCCTGATTTCTCCCCTCGGTTCACTTTAGATTTTGGAGTTTTCATCTCTCTCTCTCTCTCTGCATTTGTCGTTTCTGTTCTTCGGTGCATTTCCTGTTATTTGTCTTCGATGAATTTGGACTGAAGTTTTGTCGACGTTGTACTTTGCAGGTGATTGCGCATCTCGTGTTGGGTTCTAAAGAGATGGCTGGTGATGCTTTAGACCAAGGAAATTCAAGGGTAAAGAAGAATGACGTCGTGGCTCGAAGTCGGAAATGGTGGATGAAGCTAACTGTAGTCGTCGGAAGCTGCTTATTTATGGAGTCCAAAGAGGACGATGCCGGCTCTGGTATTAAGTCTGCAGGATGGGTGTTCTATATATCTTGTTTCAGCATTCTTGTTGGAGTTTACATCAGCTTTTTTTTTTTTTAAAAAAAAAAAAAAATCATCTTCGTTATCAAGTTTTAAAAACTACTTCCAGATAATTTATTACTCTTCCTTAGTAGACATCACAATTCTCAGTATGATTGACGTTGTCGTAATTAATTCTGTGTGATACATTCAGCTTGAGAAATAATTATATCTGTAAATAAGGTGGGCGTGGCGTGCTGATTTCTTCTTCTTCTTCTTCCTCCTCCTCCTCTTCGTCTATCGTCATATGTTATATATCACTTCTCTTTTGCTATTACCAAGTTTTTTTCTGGTGCCATTTTCAGCGGAAATTAAGGGCTTGTAAGTTGCAATAATGACATTCATTCTTTGGAGCCACACCTTCAGGTTTTGCATTATTTGATTTATGATCTGCAAATGGCTCAAAAGTCGGTTCTTGAAAGTTGAAAGACCTCCCAATTTTTCAAAATCACTACAGTACGTTGGAGAGTCAGATTCAGACCAGCCAATGAAATTGCTGAAGGGCCTTTATTCCGGGTTATCAACTCTATGACATTCAAGGGAAACAAAAAACTTGAATAGACAACCTAATTTGCACCGTCACGAGCATATAACAATTTTGACTTAAAGCTCTCGTAATCTCATTTGGTGTCAATACTAAATACAGACAGCCGCTTAAATTTCTTTCCCCTACTTCAATCAAAACTAGCGGCAACCTTTAGGGCTGCCATTTTTTTTTAAAAAAAAATTTGAATGGCACGCATAGTGTCTGAGGTGGGATTGAAACCCAGATCTAGTGTCATAAAGGACACATCTTATCACTAGACCCAAGGGTCTTGGGTCTTTGGCTCGAAATCGATTTCATTTTGTTCGGTGTCCAGGGATTCTTCACAATTTTGTTTTGCAAATATAAAGTTAGAAGTTCTTGAGGGAAAAACATTTTCATTTGCATATGGAAAATATTAGAAAGGAATGCGGCTAAAGATTATGTTGCATGACCTGCCTTTGAGTTCCTTGTGTAGCTTAATTGCATTTAGATTTTCGGTGAATTTTATATAAAAATAATGATAAATACTGTTATTTTACTGTTCAATGAAGGTATACTGTTAATTTCTTTTATTTATAAATTAATTTTTTTATGATTCTGTATTGATTTTTTAAAACATTCTGAATCTCTATAATTTTATGCAGTCTCTATGTCATTTCTGTACAAATATACTATTAATGGTACCGGTTTTTAACAAATATATGAAATATGTTATATTTGATTTGATATCGTTTTCCTGTTATTCATGAGCAGAAAGCAGCGAGTCTACCAAAAAATCCGATTCAGGAGCTGCTTCATCATCCCTGTCGCACTTCGAGGAAATAAAATTTTCTAACAAGCTTAGAAGGTTTTCTTTTGATGAGCTCAAGGAAATCACCTACAATTTTAGACCTAACAGTATTCTTGGCCAGGGGGGTTTTGGCTGTGTTTTTAAAGGTCTGATCAAACAAGCCAGATCATCAACTGGCTCGGGGCTTGCAGTTGCAGTCAAGATTCTCAACCATGGAGGACTTCAAGGCCACAAAGAGTGGCTTGTATGAGACCCCTCGTTTACCCTAACTATGTTTCTTATTAACATGCTAGCTATATATATATATATATATTTGTAACTCTCCTTTTCAGGAAAAAATAATAGATCTTGCTGTTTCACTATCGCAGACTGAAATTAATTATCTTGGCGCACTCCAGCATCCAAATCTAGTTAAGTTAATAGGCTACTGCATTGAGCAAGAAAAAAGGTTGCTGGTGTACGAGTTCATGCCTAGAGGAAGCTTGGACAACCACCTGTTTAGGAGTATGTCTTTGAACTTTGTTTACTTAATCAAGAGAGAGGTGTGTGTCTGTGTGTCAGAAAATAATAGTCTTGTACGTATTAGCAGGGTCTACGCCCCTTCCATGGTCGATCAGGTTGAAAATTGTGGTTGGTTCAGCGAAGGGCCTGGCGTTTCTGCATGAAGAAACTGACAGAACAGTGATCTTTAGGGACTTCAAAACATCTAATATCCTCCTGGATGCGGTCAGTAGTGAGACTCAAGCTTCCAACTCATTCTTTTTTCGGCCAACCTCAAGTTTCCAACTTATATCTATGTGGTTTGTGTGGCTTTTCTTGTGTGTGTATCCCATATAGTATAATTTTGTATTTTCAGGATTATAATGCAAAACTTTCTGATTTCGGACTGGCCAAAGATGGTCCTGATGGGGACTCGACTCATGTGTCTACTCGAGTGATGGGAACTTTAGGGTATGCAGCTCCTGAGTATGTAATGACAGGTCAGTTTACTTGGACCTATATACGTATCTTAAACTTATCCTTATTTGAATAAGAGTAGCTATATATTTTAAACCATGTGTATGTACTCTCTCTATTTTACTTTAATTTCATGGGGCTCGTTTACTTTTAAACCTTAACGAACCATGCATGTTTGGTCTTTAAAAATGGCTTCATATATATATATATATATATATATTCTCACACCCTTAAGTCAAGTACAAGATATGTTTCCTATATTATTAACTAGTTTTCAAACAAAACGAACCTATGAGCATTGTCAGGATCATGTTGTTACTATCGCTACCCCTGGCTGTTAAGCATATATACCTCTTTCCACTTGCTATACCTTCATACCGTATGATGCCATCAAACTGCAGAATAAAATGGCAACTCAGTCATTTATGCTGTGTGTGTGTGTGTGTGTTTCCCATGGGCACACACTTTATTGTACTTGTTATGTGATTGTCTCTTGTCAGTTCCTTTTGGGAGCAGTGACTTCAGCTACAACTAACACAGACTGCTTAAGTTTAACAATGCAATGGTTTTAAGGGGAAAATTTTTCTAGCAAGTGCAGGTAGCATTTTGGTTGACTGATGGTAGTTAATAAGAATCAATATGTATAGTTCAAATTCATATTACAAGAAGTAACAATCATACATAAAGTGTGTATCGAATTGAAGTAGCAAGTAGGGTATTGCAGGAGCAGCAGCTGCAATAAAAACAGACTTGACATAAATAGAATCTTAATTCCGTATCCTTTTGCTGCTTGAAGTAGTACTTTTGGATTAATAAATATGAATGCCCGGTTTACTTGTAGCTTAAGTTTACCTTCTGGACTATATAAGTATGACATATATGGGCCGTTAGTTCAGTTAACTGCACAGAAGGAATCATTCTTAGTGTTTCTTCTGCAAACCATTCACCCTTATCATAATGTCACTCTCATGTGTTTCCTCTTTAATTACAAACATTCATATTCATTTACTTGTCTTCACCACACAGTGGATCTGTAATTTTCATGAACTCGCTCCCACGAGTTAAAACATGGATTGTGCTGATAAAGCTTATGAATTTTGTTGCAGGACACCTAACTGTGAAGAGTGACGTGTACAGTTTCGGCGTGGTTCTGCTGGAATTGCTGACTGGGAGAAAGGCCATGGACAAGAATCTTCCCCGAGGTGAACACAGCTTAGTGGAGTGGGCGAAGCCCTGCTTTTCTGACAGGAGGAGGTTCTACAGATTGATGGATCCTCGCCTTCAGGGCCATTTCTCCATCAGAGGTGCTCAGACAGCCGTCCATGTTGCTGCTCGCTGCCTTGCCCGGCACCCCAAGGCAAGACCAACCATGTCTGAGGTTGTCGGAATCTTAGAGCCTTTGCTTGAGCTCAACGATGTTCCTTTCATACCAACCTCTTTCCCCTCCGCCATGGCTGCTGGAAGCAGCAGGCAAGCTCATGGGCCATCGCAGCCAGCTGGTTCGTCTTCCTCCAGGAGCTTACCCAACTCGCCATTTCGCCCTCACTATCCGCTTCCCTTTCCCAGCCCCAAGGCAGCTATTCCATGACATGCGTGGATCCATATATCTTTTTGTTTAATTTGAAGCCTCATAAATAGATCTCTTGCTAAAATAAGTGAGGTGGTTTTAGGAGTGTAGTAAAAGACTAAGTCGTTTAGTTTAAACCAGCAGTTACAGACTCAGCCATCAATCATGTTGTTCATGGAGAAAACAGATGTTGAACCTTTCTGTGGATCTAAATGCTTTGAACTATGTGATTGTTGTCGTTTGTTTAATCCCTTGTTTTAGATGTTAAACTATGAAGGCAGCATGCATGATAATTTAGTTAGATTAGAATCCATTGCCTAGCTAGCTGACTTTTTATTTCTTAAGGTGTTCGAATCTTCCCCATGAAAGCAGCATGCATCATAATTTAGTTTGATTATAGCTTATCACATATGCACATTTGTTTTTTGCCTAGTCGTAGAAATCCTGTCATCAGATATGGGTTAATATAATGTTTGGTTGTCATAGTTTACCCTTATTTTTGTTTTTTGTTATGATTATTATAGTTTTAAACCATGGTTTTTGGTTCATCAAGAAGTAAAATGATCCAAAGAAGTTTGATAGACCAAAACTTATTATTTAAAACTATAATCAATCAAATCTAAAATGAGATTTTTTTTCGGCTTAAAAAAATTATATTAACTAAAATGAAATCAAACGATAAGAACTAATTAAACATTATATTAACCCCTTAAATATATAAACTAAATTATAATATACTAGGTAGATTAATAATATGATTTGGATTAAGGACAAATAATGGGTCCAATTGTTTATATTCATTAAGTCCAATTCTCCCATCAAATTGTGCCATGTGAACTATTATTAATAATAAAAATCACACATAGCAAGATTTGATTAAACAATTGGACTTAATGCATATAAGTGAATTAATGGACTTGGTTTTATCCACTAAATTGGATTAATAGTAAAAAAAATACACAACAATTTAATGTTGATATTTAATCCATATAATGAATTAATGTACATGCTTACGAGAGGGATCTTTTAAGGTATTTATTAAAGTGATAAATTTCCTAAATCTATTAGATCTATACCATTTAAATTTGATTCTGAACAGTATAAATCTGATTTTTTTTTAAAATAGCAATTTTTTATAATTATTATAGTTAAGAAATTAATTTTATTTTAAATTTAATATCCATTAAAATAATTTTTATAAAAATAAAAAAAAATAAAAAAGTAAATTTGGACCATTCAAATTAAATCTGAACATTTTAAATCTAATAGATTGGGAGAACTTATCACTTTTGATTAACACTTTAACCTAAAAGTATTATGAATCTTAGTATTCATGCATCAATGAGTTACGTGAAAAAGGAAAAAGGGAGAAAATAAAAGAAAAAACATGTCTGTTTTAAGAAAGAGAGAGAGAAAAGTTACAAAAATAAAATCTCCGGCGTTTTTTTTTTGTATCAAAAACCTAATTAAAGAATAAATTCTACAAAAACTCCAAATTATATTACAAAATCTGGCAGTTGTTTTTTCCTTAATTAGTTATCACTATACCAGATGATGACTAGACTCTTATCCATTATGGTTCATTTGTTAAAATCACAAAATCAAAGGGAGGGACAAACATGACAGATTTTATGAAGTTAAATTTAGATTGAATCTTTGAAAGTAGGCCTAGCTACTTTATGAAGGCAGTTTCCATGTTGGAACTTATCACATACGGGCATTTATTTTTTGCGTACCCATAAAAATCCTATTATTAAGTATGAACTAAATTCTAATATACCAGGTAGATTATTAAATATGAATTGGATTTAGTACAGTAAAATATCAATATTTAATCCATATATTAATTATAAATATAGATAATAGTTAAAAATTAAATAATTTAAATATTTAGAGACTTAAAGCGCCCACCAGAAAATCAATAAATATATTTATCAAGTTATAAGAAGTTTCAAGGTGAATTTTAATAAGTTATATCTTTATTTAATTAAGCTGTTGAAGATAAAATATTGGCGGAAATTCATACCTGTAAGATTCAGTAGATTGAAATATCAGTCTTCATTTTTTGGTGAAACATAAATTTGATAGTCTATCAGATCCCCCTTGGGACATAAATTTGATAGAGTCTAAATTCCTCACCATTATGTATCATCTCTTTTTCCCTTGGACCGCATCACCATTTATATCCAAAGATGTTATATAAAATTCAATTTGAAGCCTATGTTTTCCTTAATTACAAAAAATTCCATTCCATTGATGACAAAAGAAGTTACAAAATCTGGTAGTTGTTTTTTCCCTTAACAAGTTGTTACTAGATGACTACTCTTATCCATTCTGGTTAATTTATTAAAACCACTGGATAAAATGATCATGATTTCCGGTGGCCGATTTTCTACTTTTGGTAAGTTAGCTTTTTCCCCTTCCTTAACATCCCTTCGGCCTAGATACCTTTTTCCTAATTCTGGGCCTCCAGCTCACCCTTGTAGTTTTCATCATCATAATTCATAACAATCAAATCACACCCAAAAACAAGAAAAGGGTTGGGGCAAGGCAAGACAGGCTATATATATGTATGTATGTATGTATGTATTTATGAGCGCTGAACCCAAACCCCAATATACACACAAGAAACAATTGCTGAGGAAAACATAAGAATGGGAAATCACTCACAATTGATGCTTCTGCTTTTTTCAATGGCTCTGTTAGCCTCCCAAGGATACAGCCTTCCCCTCTCTGCAAGTAATAGATGGATCGTTGATTCGCGCACAGGACAACGTGTGAAGTTACTGTGTGCGAATTGGCCATCTCATATGAGTGTGATGCTTGCAGAAGGATTAGACAAGCAACCCATAAGGAACATTACATTTCAATTGCACCGTTTGGGGCTCAATTGTGTTCGTCTCACTTGGGCCACCTACATGTTCACTCGCTACTCCAATCACACCGTTCAGCAAACACTTGATTCTCTCAACTTGACAGACGCCACAGCCGGCATCGCCAACTTCAATCCTGTCGTCCTCAATATGACCCACCCTCAAGCCTACGCTTTTGTGGTGGATCAGCTTGCCGCTCAGAACATCATGGTCCTTTCTGATAACCACATCAGTGAGCCCAAATGGTGTTGTTCTCCCGACGACGGGAATGCTTTCTTCGGCGACAAGGATTTTGATCCCAAAGAATGGCTTCTAGGGCTTTCTATGGCCGCTCAGTTATTGAGAGCAAAACCCAACGTGAGTTCTGTATATACGTGAACTAATCCTCTAGTCTCTAGATTCTGTGTCTGTGTGATTCCATGCATGATGACTATTCCTAATTTGCCGAGATCTAATTTGTAGGTGGTGGCAATGAGCTTGCGCAACGAGCTACGTGGTCCACTTCAAAACGTTGATGTGTGGTTCGAGAATATGGTGAAAGGAGCAGAAACTGTTCATCAGTGGAACCCAAACGCGGTGGTCGTCATCTCGGGTTTCTACAACGACAACGATCTGAGCTTTTTGAGGAACAGGCCATTGAACCTAACGTTTCAGGATAAGTTGGCGTACGAGGTACATGCTTACACCATGTCGGGCGAGCACAAGGATTGGAGCAAGCAGTCGGCCAACTATCTTTGCGGCAAAGTGAACAACGAGTTGAACTCTCATGCCACGTTCCTCACTGCTGGCCCCGACCCTGCTCCTCTTTTGATGACTGAATACGGGATCCCATTGTCACCCATAACAGAACCTGACGGACGATGGTTGACTTGTGTTCTAGCGTACCTCGCTGTGAACGACTTAGGTTGGGGTTGGTGGGGATTCCAAGGTAGCTATTACCTCAGAGAAGGCCATGTCAACGCAGGGGAGTCTTATGGATTGTTGGACTTCCATTGGCAAAATCTCAGTTACCCCGAGTTCCCTCACAGATTCCAGCTGGTACTACAAACTCTACAAGGTCTGTGTGTGTGTGTGTACTGTATCATCTCTATTCAACTTGAGGCTAATTATCATTATTTATTTTGTTATATATTAACACTCGTTTTTTTATATATATACGAAGACCCAAGTTCGAAGAAGGGCATGTCGAATATACTGTATCACCCACAAACTGGGCAATGTGCGAAGACGAAGGATGATGTTGATGAAGTGGAAGTGAATGAATGCGACAGTGTGAGCGGGTGGAGTGTGGAAGGAACGCAGATCAAATTATTGAGTGCAGAGAAAGTGAAATGTTTGAAGGCAAATGGGGAAGGAAAACCGGTGGAGCTCACAGAAGATTGCACCAACACGAACCAAACTTCATGGAGAGCCATAACAGAGTCAGCCATGCACTGGGCTACGGTGAACGAACAGGGCGATCGATTGTGCTTGCAAAAGGATGCTAACTCGTCCACCATCTTGACGGCCAAATGCATCTGTGCAGATTCTAATCCTTCGTGCATGGACAACCCTCAGAGCCAGTGGTTTCAGTTTGTTTCCACCAATGTGATGTGATCGGGGTCAGGTTATTTAATAAGGCTTTGGAATTAGCCAGCCGCCGAGGGCTTGGTTATTTTCCTGCCAGAGGGGATTTAGTTATGGGGAGTGCTAAGTCTAATCATTATTTACTGTCTCTTGTTTATTTGATTGATGTTGAGGGAACAAAATGAAGATGATTGGAAGGAAAAGGAGATTGAAGGAATTACTGCGATGTTTTGAAGAAAGAAACTTAATTACAGAGAAATTATAATTATAAGTGAGAGTATAAATCTGTTAGTATTTCTTATTGTTATTTCTTATTTTTGTATTTGGTCAATGTATGCTTTTTGGTTGTTTTTGGAATTTTAAGTAATAAAATCTCTTCTTCCTAAACTTTAAGTAATTTCCTTGCAGAATTATCAATCATAAGTCCTACATCATATCGTTTATTGTTATACTCTACTAAAAAAATAATTTAATCAAATAAATTTACGTCTTAAAAGTTTTAAATTAACTTCAGGACCCAGATGGACTGGTCTGCACCAATTTTTTTTTTTGGATGACCAACTCTTTGAGAAGGGCTTAAAACATCTGCTCGATATAAATTCTGATGGGTCACACATTGCGTTAGCCCACATTCATTTTGATTCCAGCACTAGGCCGACCTCCTTAAACCACCCCCCCTCCAAAAAAAAAAAAGAGCACTACAGGGAGGAGGACGAAGAAGGAGGAGAAGGAGTACAGCACCTTACGATACACTTATTCATATAGTCTTCTTTGTTTTTATTCTCAGTATAGAGTATAGACCATAAATGATGTGATTACTGGGATAATCTTCTACGAGACTCGGCTGTGCATGCAAGGCGTCGACGACAAGTCAAGGGCTGCAAAATCCACCGCATTACTGTTGATGAATACGAGAAATACTGAATGTTATCGGTCAGTGTGAACGATATGCTTAGTGCTCAGGCCAAAGGACCATGGGGGAATCGAGTTTCCTTCCTGCATGCGCCAATTCCCAAGTTAGAAGACAAGAGGATTTCAAATCCACTAGACTTCATTTGGGAAGTGAATCATATGATCAAGAGGAAAAAAAAATCTCTGGCTGTTCACTCAGCGGGATGCTTCTGGATATGGGGTGTAGACTCAAAGGTTATGAGTGGACACCATTTTTGAGTAAGTTGAATATTTTAAATTATATATTTACTAGTTACAAAGCAAATACATATCAAGTTTAAACCTTTTTTTTTTTTGGTAAAATGACGATGAGATCCTGTGTAAGGGATTGTACGACTAAACAGTCCTACAAAATCGCATAATTATTTTTAAATCTCGTGAAATTATTAATGCACTAAAATGGGGTTGTAACTAACAACCCCATCTTAGTGCGTGAAGTTGTTAATAAAACTTGAAAATGAATACGCGATTTTGTGGGACTGTGTAATTGTAAAATCCCTTACACAGGATCTCATCATAATTCTCCCTTTTTTTTTTGCCCAAAAATATTAAGTTTAAACTAAACCATGAAGACAACGCAAAAATGTTAAAAGCAAAACTTTTTTTTTTTTTTTTGCGACGAGCTAAAAGCAAACTTTATAGAGAAGTGTCTGATATACATGGAGTTCAGTGAATATTTATTTAAAATTATAAGTAGTTAATCTTAGTTACGTTATTTCACGCAGGGGCACATTTCTGAATCACAGGCATTAGCTAAACACAACCATGGCGCAGTGACTATATAAGTCAAGTACGAAAATTTCAATCTTGATTGGACCGTCACAAAAACCGTATTCGGCCAACCATCCTGTAAAAGGCTTCTACTTTACCCAACTTTACCCAAAAAAAAAACAAGAATGTGATATATGCACCGTGCGGTCCAAAATTTAGACTTAGTAGCTGCCACCACAATTTTAAAAGAAGGATAATTTTAGAAACCTTTTTTTTAAAAACAATATTATCTATAAAAATAAAATAGCGTTCGGGAGTCGATTGTATATAGGAAATGTATTAGACAACCCATAACACCATTTATAAGAATGGTTACCCTAAGTTCATTATTTAAAATAATATACGTAAAAGAATATATTTTAATTACCCAATAAAAACAAGAAAATATAAGAGAAAGGTATAATAAAAGAATGAAAAATAAAATAAGAAAGAAAAATAAAAGAGAAAGGGTAAAATAAAATAAAAACGAAAAACAAGCAAAAAAACATTATTAAAAGAATGAAAGGGATTAAAAAATGGAAGGTAAAAGAGAAAGTGAAAAAAAAAGAAAAAAATATAATAAAAAACAAAAAAAAATATGTTAACTAATAGAAAAAGAAATATACAATAAAAACAAAAATTAAAAGAAAAAAATGTTTATAAAGTTGGACTTGAACTATGATGATAATCTAGGGCCTATGTATCATTTAGAGAGATTAAAGCCAACGTAGTTCAGGGGTAGAAATGTGTGTCACTTGGCTTTTTTTTTAAGAAAATTGTTTTATTTAATTCACCAAAAAAAGTATTTTTTTTGTTTGGTTGGTATTTTTTATTTCAGAAGAAATCTCTTATTGTTTATTTCTTGAAAAGAATTGGAATTTGTCAAAAATTTGGATTATATTTCCTGAGGAGGTTCCCATAACCTCACACGGAAGAACAATCGTTTTTGCTGGTTCTAAAAACCTCACATGGTGGCGTAAAACGATTTCAAAAAAGTTTCCTTTTTCTTTTTCAAAAAAGATGTTCCATTATTTTTATTTGAAGGAAACAATGAAAATAAAATCAAGCTTCATACATGTTAGGCACACATATGTATTGATCAAAAAGAGAATGAAAGAATAAAGAAGATGAAGGAGTGGTGTACTTCTTGCCTCATTCTATTTTCTCCTCCAAAATAAAAAAAACCCCTCCCTTACTTCCCTTTTTATAGGAAATAAGTAGGGTTTCTAAATATTTTTATTTTCGTTTTTTTAATTTTTCAGACATAAAAAACTACTTATGCTAGCAATCAACATAAATGAGGAGAAAGTTTTATTTTCGTTTTTTCATTTTCCAAAATTTTTCTACTTATAAAATTACCTGATTTGAAACTTATTAACATAAAGGAAGGATTTTTTTTTATAATTTTCGTTTTTTTTATATTTTTTTATTTTTTCTTGAAGAGCAAGAATCAAACTTTCATAATCTAAACCCAATCATTGTTAATACATTTTTTATTCCTTAATGATATTTTTTAATTTGGAAGTCAACTATCATAAATTAGATTTTCTCTGAAATTAAGGTAAGGAAAACTTTCCCAAATTTTAATGGAAGAGTAATCATCATAAATGACACTTTTCAAAGAAGATCTTCCCAAATTATAAGAAATTATCATGACAAATTTTTCCCAATTATTTTTGTAGGGATTGGACAATATAGGGTGTTTACATGCACCATGAACAGGTCCATAGCATCCAATTCATGGAGGGTGTGGGTTGCCACATGAGTAGAATATATTTGGCATAAAATAATCTTAAAAGAAGGAACCAATTAGAGCCGGTAAACAGGCTAGCCTGCGGGTTAGCGATGAGAGATGGTGTTCTATCAGAGCCAGTCCTAATGGTTTCAATCCTCTGTTCTATCAGAGCCAATGGGAGACGGTGAGTCCTTCAGTGGTTGGTGTGTTGAAGGTGTTCATGGATCCACGATGGGTACATCATATCAATGGTACACAAGTTGTACTAATTCCCAAGATAGATAATCCCCAGTCAATACATGACTTTCGTCCCATAAGCTTATGTAATGTAATCTATAAGATTGTAACGAAGGTGATTTCTAATAGACTAAAACCTATTATGTCGTTGGTAGCGGCACCAAATCAATGTAGTTTTGTAAGAGGCCATCAGAATGCTAATAACATCATCCTTGTCCAGGAGATTGTACACACTATGAGGAACCTAAAGACAAAACAGGGGTACATGGCCATTAAAATTGACCTTGAAAAGGCCTATGATCGTGTTCGCTAGAGCCTTCTCTTTCAATGTTTATAGGATCTTGGACTACCTGTGAATATGTATGATGTGATAAGTGCTTGTGTCTCCTCACCAACGATGAAATTGCTCTGGAACGGAGAAGAAACTGATGAGGTTTTTCCATCCCGTGGAGTACGTCAAGGTGATCCTCTCTCTCCATACCTCTTTGTTCTTATGATGGAAAGATTGGGTCATCTAATTCAGACGACTATTAATGATGGTGACTGGTATCCATTTAGGCTCTCCAAAAGAGGTACTGCTATTTCTCATGTTTTCTTTGCAAATGACCTTATTTTATTTGCAAGAGCAGATATGGATAAAACAACGGTGGTGAAAGCTATTCTAGATTATTTATGTGATATTTCGAGGCAGAGGATTAATATTGCGAAGTCCCACATATATTTCTCGACAAATGTGTGCCATACTAGAAAGGCAGAGATTAGTGAGTTCCTGAATTTTAATCTTACCCCGAATTTGGAAAAATACCTTGGGATGCCCATATTGCATAAACGTGTGTCGACTTCTACATACAAATTTATATTGGAAAAGATGGATACCCGTTTAGCACAATGGAAGATCAATATGTTGTCCTTGGCAGGTAGATATACCTTAGTCTCCTCAATAACCTCATCCATGCCATCTTATCCGGTGCAAACAGTGCCCTTACCTCTAGGGATGTGTCACGAGATTGATAAGAAATGTAGAAATTTCCTATGGGGAAGTACTTCGACCAATAGATGACCACACTTGGTGGCTTGGGAGTGGGTTTGTACCATGAAGGAATCTGGGGGGTTAGGCTTAAGGAAGGCTAGGCACCAAAACCAAGCATCCATGACAAAACTTGGATAGGCATTGATTCATAAACCGGATTTGTTGTGGGTCAAGCTTTTGCGGGAGAAGTATAAGGCTGGTAGTGATTTGATTCCCATCGTTGAGAAACGTCGCCTTGAGTCTTCAACGTGGAAAGGGATTAGGGCTAACTAGAAGACTGCAGAAGATGGTATCTCTTAGAGAATCTTTAACGGAAGAATGGTTTCATTTTGGTGAGATCACAGGGTACCTCATCTAGAAAAGTTGGAAGATCTAGCCCTGCAACCTCTTTCACAGGAGGTTTCCCAATGGAAAGTGTTTGATTGCTTGTTGCCCAATGGACAATGGAGATGGCAGACGTTTGACAAGCGCTTACCGGTGACTGTTCTAAATGCAATTAGGAGAGTTAAGTGCCATGCAAATTTGAGCTCTGATTTCCCAACTTGGAGGTGGTCAAAGGATGCTTATTTTTCTTTGAAATCCGCATATCAGATTTTATCTAGAGGCAGTCCAAATGTACAGGCACCTTGGAAGAGTATTTGGAAGCTTAAAGTACCTCAGCGATATCGCTTATTTCTCTGGACTTGTGCTCATAGTAGATTATTGACAAAATTGTTTCGTTTTAAGTGAGGAATGCATGCATAAGGAATATGTGAAACTTGTTACGAAGTATGTGAATCTATTCTACATATGTTGAGAGATTGTTCTTCTATCCAGTGGGTTTGGTCGCATCTACTATCAGTTGAACAGCAGGAGAGTTTCTTTGGGTTTACGGACCGAATTGCTTGGCTAAAATGGTGCATTGGCCAACGTTGTCTGGTATTGGGTTATGAATTCAAAGTGTGTTTTGCTATATTGTGCAGACATATCTGGTTGGCTCGTAATGACCGACGTTTCAATCAACATATTTGTACAACAAGTGAGTTATTAGCTGGCACTCAATGTTGTTTATCCTGGGGCTCAACCCCTCTAACGCAAAACAAGCAAAGTTCAAAATCATTCTCATCTTGGTCACATCCCGCATTTGGGGTGGTCAAGATTAATGTGGATGGCTCAAGGAATGCATCCAATGGTTATTGCACGTGTGGGGGTGTCCTGCGTGACCACAATAGGGAGTTGCTTCACGCATTCATGTATAGAATTGGTCCAGGTAGCGTCTTATAAGCCGAGGCATGGGATGTTGTTTAGGGTCTGAAGATCGCATCGGATCGAGGCTATCGTAAGGTGGTAGTCAAGAGTGATTGCGGTGATTTACTAGTATTGTTGAAATCACCGGTCCCTTTATCCCATCCAGATTACTTTATTCTTCATGAGATTGAAGGTATGTTGGAACGTGAATGGGAGATCGAGCTGCTATAGTGTTGTCGCAATGCTAATTCAGTTGCGGATGCTTTAGTGAGAGAGGCTTGGAACTTGACTGTTGACTTGTTAATTGTTGATGATCAACCTGGGGAGATTGGACGGCTTTTGATGCAAGATTGCGATAATATTGACTTACTTGTTGCCCCAAGAACTTAGTTGTTGAAGGGTTCTTTTTCTATAAAAAAAAAAAATAGTTGTTACGAAGAGTGTACATTGCTGATATTAAATATTCTTATTATTTACAAGAGTTTAGTATTAAACAAATAAATAAATATATGACAAAAATTAAATAGTATAAGACACATCAAAAGCTGTCCAGATTAAAATGATCACAATGAGATAACATGAGAGTCACAATCAGTGCACAAACATGTGCAAATAACTAGCCAAACAATTAAAACTATAAGCTTACAATAAAGAATAAAAAATTTGAAATTTTTTAAAAAAAAACATAGCTCCATATGATATTGGAACGTGTTTAGTTGTTTTCCTGCAGTGCTGTTGGAGCAGCAGTGGTGAGGCATTTCTGATTAATTTATCAGATAAACGAGTAAAGGACAGATTTTTGCCCACCAGAGATCCCGCCCCTTGGTGTTGTGAACCCGTGAGAGATCCGAGGTGGCCTCTTGTGGAATCTTTCTAGGCAAATAAAAAAGAAAACTCAAACCTAAAATCATAATTTCCATTTATAAGCTTGTTTTAATTGTAACACCAACCGGCTCTCTCTCGAGTAAGTGGTCCAATTAAATTTGTTATCGGCAAACAAGATGGGGGAAAACATGGGACACATTGCTGATAAGAAACCTGCCTGACATACTTCAATGTCCTTGGACTACTCATAATCTAAGGGCGTTGTGCATCCAAATTTTGAGAGTATGAAGTGGAGAAATTTGCATGCAAATGCTGTGGAGAATAACTTTTGTCTCGGATTGCGTAAAATAGTTTTTGAAGTATAATAGATTTTAGGGAAGAAGTCATTGTGAAAAAAATGAATATGTTTGGCAAAATTTTTGGAAAATAGTTTTTAGAATGTGAAATGATCAGAAAGGGTATAAAGTAAAATATTAATTTTTTAATTTAATTTTAGCTAAAAAATTATATTGATTTTATTTTGCCAACAAATTACATTGATTTTTATTAAAGTGAATAAATGTTAAAAATAGTAGTTTTTAAAAAATTATTTATATTTAGTTAAAATATTTAAAATAACAACTTTAAGTATATGTTGTTAAACAAAAAATTAATGTTATTTTATTTAAGATATATTTCTGATCGTACAAAAAGTAATTTAATAATTCTTTTTTAATTTTATAACAAAAAGTGACATTGAATTTTTGTCAAATTGAATAAATTTTGTAATTAATATTTTTTGTCAAAAAATCCCAAGTCCTTACATCACAGCATAACTTCAATTTTAAGTTTTTTTTTATGAGGCTAGATTATTTCTTAAATATATTATCTATTTATAAGATTTGATTGGATTAAAGTTGTTGGTTAAATTAGTTGATACAACATTTTTAAAAACAAATTAATCATCTTCCTTAATTCCTTTAATCTATCCCTTACTTGGCTATTGTTCATGTTTAAGAACAAAACTGACAAAAATAAAAGATAGCAAAAATATAATTTGAATATTAATTTATCTTTGTCATCAAAGACTCGTTGGCTAGTCTGCTACGTAGGGTGAGGGAAAGAAGGCTTTATTTTATGATTGGCTAATAGCAGAGAGTGAGAAACAATGGCAGAGAGGGGCAGCTTTAACAAAGGAACAAAAAAGGCATGGGAAGTTGAAAAAAAACCACCCAAAATTGCTTCTGACCAGAATCTTGGTTGTGGCCCAAAACCAAGGTTCTGGCCCAATAAAGTGATTGTCCAACTATCATGTATGTTTGGCAATCTCATGCGTTAAACCTTAATTTTCTTTCAATAATCACTTAAAAAGTGTTTACCAAACATGCACCTTTTTCTCTCAAATGATGTGGCGCGGCTCTGGTGGGTGTAGATCAGGTGGGCCACACAGTTGTATGAAATTGGTGGGCTCGTGTTGAAAGGAATTTGGATGCTCTGCTGTCAATTTAGGCTTTTGGTACTAGGGTCATGGATTTATGCTAAGATTTGAAATCAGAGCCTACATAGTTTCGAATCCCACTCCCCTTATAAATAAGACAACTCCCCTCCTGACCTAATCTATCCATTTCCACTTAAATAAGTGAGTCAGGCTTTAAATATTGGGCTTCTCTCCACGTACAAAGGAAGCCCCAAACCTAACAATATAAAGAGTATGTTTGGGAACAACTTCTAAAAACACTTTCATATAAATCAAGATAAAACTCCTCTCACATGCTTACCTTGCATTGCATATAATTACTTTCTAAAAACTGTTCCCAAACAAGTTTAAAGATGAGAGAGTACTGCATGTAACGATGTATATAAACCTCATCTGAGGTGCTCATACTTGAGCTTTGGATGATGATGGAGCAGTACCACGACGAAGATGAAGATCAAGCGGTGCCGGTGAGTCCTATGGGGCAATACTTCAACAGCTCTGCGCTCTGCATTTACATTATTGGCGTTATAGAGTTCCAAGCTGCCTTGGATGAATCTCAAGCCGTGCCTCTCCTCGAACGTCTCTTCCTTCCTATCAACCATCGATTTTCCTCCATCATAGTCTCTCTCTGTGTGTGTTGCTTGTTAATTATTCTTCTATTCATCCTATATAGTTAACATCATCATCGTTAATTAGTGCAATAAATATCTATATATATATATATTGAGAGCAGGTTGAAGACAAAAGAGGGGACAAACAATGGAAGAAAGTGCAAGTCAACCTGATAGATCATATCAACATCCCCTTGTTCCCAAACCTCAAGTCAAAGCAATCATATGACAAATATTTTTTCTGATTTCTTGTCCAGAATAGCAATCGATAAGCTTCCAGGAAACAGGCCATTATGGGAAGTTCACACTGTGAATTACCCTACAAGCAGTGCAGCGAGTAGCATCATATCCAAACTCCACCACGCTCTTGGAGATGGCTACTCTCTCATGGGTGCTCTTCTTTCTTGTCTTCACAGATCCGATGATCCCTCTCTTCCTTTGTCTTTCCCTTCCCTCAAACCATCCAAATCTCTCAACGAAAGCTTCTTCAGCAAATTCTCTTCGATCATGTCGTTAGCCTACAATACTGCAGTAGATTTCTGGTGGGACGTATGAAGAGTAGCTTCATTGAAGATGATGAGACGCCCATCAGGTCTGGGTTTCAAACACTGGAAGCTCGCCCCATCACTATATCTACCTCTGAATTTTCACTTGACCAAGTCAAACTCATCAAGTCTAGGCTTGGAGTGGTAATTAAGCTCTCAAGTTATTCTTTTATCTGAACTTCACAACAGCTCATCATAACTCTATTAGTTTTGCCTACACTTTGGTTTTCTTTCTATTTAAATGCAGACAATAAACGATGTCATCACTGGGATTATCTTTAATGGGACTCGATTGTATATGCAAGAAATTAATAACAATTCAAAGGTCGCAAACTCCACAGCATTAATACTTTTGAATACAAGAAAAGTTGAAGGTTACCAATCGGTGGATGACATGCTTAATGCTAAGGCCAAAGGGGCCATGGGGGAATCATATTACCTTCTTGCATGTTCCAATTCCCAAGTTAGAAAATGGAAGAATTTCAAATCCACTGGGGTTTATTTGGGAAGCACATAGTATAATCAAGAGAAAGAAAAGTTCCCCTCACTGGGATGCTTCTGGATATGGAGAGCAAAATAAAAGGCTACGAGGTACGTGTAGCATAGATTGATCTATCACAGCACCAGAATATGCATATAGCTTGCAGATAAAATTCTTTCATTGAAATGGTTTTATTTATTTATTTTTTTGGTTGCTTCGTGTTGTTGCAGGCAGTGGCTAAACACATTCATGGCACAGTTTCAAGATCAAGTATGGTAACTTGATTGGACCGTCACAACCAATGTCTTTGGCCAAACATCCTGTAAAAGGCTT